>JAYMSY010000452.1:0-12000 GCA_036897685.1 Monsonia emarginata | reverse complement strand
AAAATCAAGAAAGGAAAAAGGTCATGTGACCTAACTATAAAGAGGAAAATTCATGAATGAGAATCATTTTTTTGTCAAGGATAGATGGAGATGAGAAGATATCCATTCCCCACTATATGATATATATATATATATCTACTATTTATATTTAAAAAGTGCCTTTTTCTTACTATTCTTGCAAAATATAGTAAATACAAACCAAATTAGAAATAAAGCTAGTGGTCCATTCTACTACAAAAACTCCATATTCCTTGGTATTCAGATTCTAATGGGATGTTTGTATAGTTTTACATAACCTAGTCCTTTTGCCTCAAACCTTATATTTTGGTTTTTGGCCGTTTTCTTTGCATAATTTTCTATTTTTCTTAACTTACCAACACATTCAAACCATGTGTAGTTCGAATGGTAGAAACATATTACAATGTCTTTTACAGATTTTATCAACTTTACGTTCATACGACACATAAACCTTTTTCAAATAAAAAAGATAACATTATATACGATTCTATGAGTTGTGGCTGTAGCTACTCTGGCGTCTTCCCCCTTGCAACACTTTACTTTCCAAGATGTGACTTTTTTGTTATAGAATCCAACTACAACTTTATACTTCAAAGGCTACAACACAAACTTTTGGAGGATGCAAGCATAAGTGAACAATCATGCTGAATTGATATAGACTCTTTGCTTTTCAATTGCCCACCTCCATCTCCACCAATGGATTAGAAGTGTTAAGTTTTCTTTTTCGACCATACAAAACATGATATTTTAGATTCCGCAATATTCCTTCTTTTATATTGAGTTGCACAATACGACACGACGTAACTCATTTATTGCACAATCTCACGCTTATCTCATGCACAATTGACCCACTAGAAGTAAAATTGATGCTAGACTAACCTAAGTGAACACCACAAGGTTCTTTTCTTAGTAAAAATGAGATCACAGCACTTTCTATCCATCTCATCTCAAAATGAGTATCTTGTTTTTATAATCTAAATGTCTAACATGCATCTTCATTTTCTTAGACAAAAAATTGATATCTATGACGTTATATAAAAGCATGTACAGAAAGTCAAAAGAAAAGTCTATTGTCCTCAATCTTTGCTAACTCAATTGCATCACTCATTCTGTATTGAAGAGAAAATGTTTTTTTTGTACAATGGGGATTCTTAAGGGATGTCAAATCCGGATTTCAAATTCGCACTGGCATCGCCAACTCGCCGAGAAGACTTGTCCTCTCGGCGAGATGACATTTATTTTTGCTTTTTGGCTTAGTTTCACGCAGGAGAAAATCATTTTGGCGAGTTGGCGATGCCAATAGAGATGCGAGATCCGCGTCGATCTCTCGCATCTCTACCCACCGTGATAAATCCTGATGCGAATTTGACATCCCTAAAGAATCGCCCATTGTACATGCTCTAATATGTAGCTTAAAACCCAATTTGTTGTATTAACACCCAAAATAGGAAAGCTTAAATTAATTGGTAATTAGGGATGAAGAGAATGCAAAACAAAAAAAAAAGGATGAAGAGAATGAATTGTATAGCAAAAAGGGAGAAAATTCATATTTATGAGATGTGAGACTGTATGGTGTTGAAATCTTACTTTTATGTTATTCTCACTTTCTTAGTCAAGCAATTAGGCCCAGGAATATTTTTCTTCTCCTTGACTACTTTTTGTTCACCTTGCTTTCTTTCTTTTCTGTGATACTCTCTAATGCTTTAAAGGTTGAAATGATGCAATCTCATTCATTCCTTTTTCCCCTTTCTTTTAATTTAAGGAAGATAGTGAAGTATAGGTATCATTTTGAGCTTGAGCAAAATTTTGTCTTGTCGTTACATCATATGGAATTTTCATCATCTTCTTCCTTTGTTTTGTTGCACTAAAGTTAAATTTTTTATATGTTTCCTGAACTCACAATCTTTAATTATGGTGTGATGGTTATACTGTGTCATGTCCTAAGATTGAGAAGACCATAAATTTTGATATATTAGTTGGCATGGACATTTAAGTGTAAGTATATTTGAAAAAAGAGAAATAAAGGTGTGGATAAAAAATGGAAGCAGAAGATATATAGTGTATGGTAGTGGGAGAAGAATCAACCAATCAAGATATGAATTTCTCAACTTTTCTGAGGGCAACAAGCATAGCATAGCATCAATGCATACAATACACAGAGTAGGTGAAGAAATGAAGTAGCTCTCTCTCATTTCAAAATGATTGATTACTAGTATTTTATTTGGCTTGTAATAATAATTTAGTCATTTAGTTATGCTTGTGGAGTAGGTATGTATCATTATATATAACTGAAATGGAGCAAATAAAAGATGCAACCTCCCATGTGAAATGTTCCTTTCCTCTTTTTCTCTGCTACCAACATCAACATGGCTACTTTGAGATACACTCCCATGAAATGAAATCACTGTCATTCCTCTGTGAGAGAGAGACAGTAGCTATTAGTATATATTATAGGTAGTGCTTCTAAGTCTGAGGTTTCAGTTTCACATGATGGTTATGCAGTTGTGTAGCCTAGGCTCTAGCTTCTTAATAAGTTGTGGCTACTCGACTCGACACAGTTCATTGACTTTGTGAGCACATGGTGGACCCAAAGCCCAGTCGTGCCGCAGGGCCTCTTCCTGCGGAAATGTCCTATACTACTGATAATAGTTTTACTTTTTGGTTTAGTGAACGTGTTGTTGTTGCCAGTTGCTAGGCTTCAACCTCAACCTCACACTCACTCTCAAATCTCAATACATGATGGTACCAAGAAGATGATCCCACTAAAAATCAATTTCTCTTATCTTGCCTTTGGACTTTGCTGTTACTGCTATCCACAACACTGCACTACAAATGCATTTATGAATTTAACTTGTATGCTTCTAATCTATTATACAGTACCTTTCTTTGATAGTATAACAAAAAGACAAAATTACCCACTCACAGGCCACAACCACTTATTGTAGAGTTTTAAGCTTTTTACTGTTGTAATGTTGTATTATTGCGAGTAGAGGGGCTCCTCCTTTTTCAGGACAAACCCAAACCACATTAAGAGACAATGACATCCACTAATTTCAGCCTCACAATTTGGATAAAACAACTGATTCAACTGCTACATCCAACTAAATTAAATTAACTCACCTTCATGTTCTTCAATATCTCCTCAAGTTTAGCTGTGTATTTCCTTCATCAAATACAAGGTTTTTATGGTGGACTGCACATGGGAAAACATATTCTAAAATTATCATACATCAAGACCACTATAAATGGAGGATAACAGGCGAAAGTGAAGACTCGAACCCACACCCTCACGGCTGTGGGCTGAGCATGCTGAAAAACCAGGCCAGCTCCCTTGCCCAAATAGAAGTTAAGTTGTGTGTATTCATAGGAACGGAAGATAGGATGATCGGGCGAACAAGCCAACCCAAACGGCAGACAATATTTGTGTCAGACATCTATCTGAGTCTGACCATCAAAATCTCGAAATAAAGAACAAATTCAATGAACAAATTATTGGCTTCCTAATCACATTTGAATACACTAGCCGCTCAAATTCTGCACTTGTTTGTCATTAATTATATGCAATCAATTCTCCAGTTTAAGTGAATTTCCACAGCTAACCTTTTGTTCAGCTGAAAGTGTACACATTAAACAAAAGCCAAAGGATTCACTTCAAATTTTATCTCTGTTTCTCTTACGCGAGCAGCAATGACAATGTATACTGATTCCCGTAAGGAAGAAGGTAAACACTGCTGAAAGATCAGCCTGTTGTGTTCCCGATCGCATCACATCATCACTCAGATCCTTCTCTTCACATCACACATAGGTTGGTTGTTCACACCTGCAACAAAACGATACTCCTTGAAAATTTTGATAGCACCAGGATAAAATCACGAATGCGAATAACAAAAAACAATTAGCATGGGTGGAACGACAACACTTGTAAGGTTGGAAGCAAGATGAAATGACCGGGAAAATGCTTCACCATAATTCAAGGAATCTTACAACCACAAACAATGTGCTGAAGTATGTGCTTTGTGTCATTGTAGTCCCTATATCATGTTTCATTCCAATTTAGTCCCTGCAATATGTCATTTTGCTCTAATTTAGCCCTTAACATGTGCTTTGTTCCAATTTAGACCTTGAAGTATGCACTTGTTCCAATTTAGTCCCTCAAGTATGCACTCTGGAGTCCAATTTAGTCCGTATTATTACAAACATAGGGGCTAAATCAAAATGAATTGACATAATTGAAGGATTAAATTAGAACAAAATACAAAGTGCATACTTCAACTTCAAGTACTAAATCAAAACAAAAAATGTTTCAGGGACTAAATTAAAACATTTACTCTAAAAGTATAGGCCAAAGCATGAATTAGTTAGCACACGAGGATATGGGGCACAAAGGGAAAAGTTCATGCAGACTCCACTAATCATTGACTTCTGTGAGAAATCAGAGAAGACAAGTAATTAGATAACAAGATAAGGAACTCTTTACCTGCTGGTTTCTAGAACACCATATTCCAGGAGTGTGATCATTCATCAGGCAGCCCAACACAAAACCAAGATATGAGACTATCATCTTCTTCAGATATGAGACTATCATCTTTTCCAGGAAACGGCCATCATGCAGCAATAGATCATTCCTCTGATCCGCCAAAGCCATTGTAAACCAATCTTATCATTTGAATGAAAACCAACAGCACATCACATCCCAAATGTTCTGTTATATACGTCGCCTGAACTAGGCATCCGAAATTTAGAATCTTCATAACCAGTATAAAACTTGTTAAATCCCAGTCTTTCGTTTCTAAGGAGTTCAGCCATACCCAAATTGCTTCCGCTCTGACCCTCATTCCAACCATCCCAATGGCCATTTGACATTACTGGATTTCTAGACTGTTGTTGAAGAGACAACTGTGAGTTAGGAGAGAGAGAGTTTAGATGAGACTGTTCCATAAGTCTTGATGATATTCTATATGAATCATTAAGAGATCCATAACTATCCCCAATATCAGGATATCTTAAGTTTTGCTGCTGGGAAACTGATCTTTGCATTAGCAATCGAAGTCTGGCCTCATTTTCGAAATTACTCATCGGAGTGAAATTCGATCTCATATCTAAGCCTGCATTGTTAAGTCCGCCTTGAGGTATTCCTTTACCGACTGCAAGAATTGCAGGATCTATGAACTCAATATCACCAGTATTACTACCAATATTTCCAATTGGTGGTGCTGGATATGAATTCGTCAACATGGAAGAAGTGTCAGCCAAATGGTTCCCTACAGAAATGTTAACAGTTGGGCAATTTTGTTGAGACTAAAATCAGAATGAAAATATAGAAGGAAAAAGATGTAGCTCACAGACAAAGATTACCAGACAGAGTATCGAAAACCTGGTCCATTCTCTCATGAGAAGAAAAGCCCGGAGGCGGTGCTCTGCTGGGCACCGAGAATCCAGGTGGTGCAGAAATTTGACCTCTTGAAACAGCTAAATGAAATTGTAAAGGAGAAGGTAAGAAACCAAAGCAACAAAGAACCATTGCAAGCTTCTGGGAAACATAGATGCCTTATAATATTAGGATACAAAAAAGCTAGGGCTGATAAGAGAATGACAACATGCTAAAAAAATATGGGGAAGAGCTAAAACGTTCTGTTAAAAAAGGTAAGAGCATGCCAAACGCCAGGTTGTAATATCTTATGACATGCAAACAGGCAGTAAAAATGCAACAGCAAATACAACCAAAACATTTTTCTGCAACATACAGATACAAGTGAATCATTAAAATAAACAAATAAACTTTTGGTAGATTTTGCTAAACAGCCATTGAAGTCATGAAGAAAAAGAACATAGCAATATGCAACCAACAACATAACGAATGAAGTATACCCACATCAAATCACAGAAAGAAGAAAAAAATCAGAGGAAAGTGCACGGGAAAAAGGGATACCAGAAAGTTTGTTTGAAGAAAAGGCATAACTACTGCTGGCAGCATCCAATTCTCCAAATTTATTGTATGAGAAGCCATTGCCCATCCCGGTCTTATCCAAAATTGGATCTCTGTTGTCTGCAAAATCTTGACTGAAAGATCCATTTCTATTCAACTGCCCAATACCATCAAATGAAGGACTGATATCAAATACTTGACTTCTAGGTTCCTCTTGCCTAGCAAAAGAGAACCGAGATTGATTGCTATTTTGTGCTTTCCAGGGACTTTTGAGAGAGCCAGACTGTTTATCAGTATCCCCCAATAACTTGGCTAAAGTCTGAGGTGAAGTTAATGAGTCATCCCAGACATCAAAATTGCTAATATGTTCGAGATAATACTGCTTTCTCCTTTATCCGCAGTGATGCCATTCAAATTGAAAGCACTACCCCCGTGCATCTCGTTCTCACCTTCGGAAAGAAATATGGAATGTTCCACCATCCTATTCTGAGCAGCAGCACTAGAAGAATTCCCTTGGTGCCCCATGTGTCCATTGGATATTGTAGAAATATCAGATGCGTATAGAGCAGGCCTGTCAATAGAACTGTTATCTACAAATACAGGATCAGGATTTAAATTTACAGCACCAGATGCCTCACTTTGTTGGGTAGAATGAGACCTACGTATCAACTTAGGTGAGTTAGGCATACAAGTTGGGTGGTTCCCAACTTCTGGGTCCTTGAGTCTTTGACTATCAAATGACAATATATCCTCTTCAACTTCAAAACACGAGTCTAAAACTTGAGCACTCGAATCAGATATCAACTCAAATTGTTTCGTTGAAAGACAAACAACATCAGATACAGCAGATTTTGTAGGTGCAGGTTTAGAAGTTGAAGATGATGTCAAAGGTTCTCTGTACTACTCAGTAAAATGTTGCGGGCCTTTACTAGGAGGTTTAGTCAACCCATGATCAGTAAATGAAGTAGTTCTAGTTACAGCAGAATGTTCACTCGCGCTCCTATCAACATTCATTGATGACATATCAGAACACAAATTCTGGATCATATCATCAGTGGCCAGTTTCTCAGCTTTCTCAGTACCCAAACTAGAAATGTTCTCAGAACAACTGGAAATGCTTCTCTTATTTACGGGATGACTAGTGCCTCTATCATTGCCCTTAAATGCTGGTACAGACGATAACTGGTCATTCAATATTATAGATGACGCACCTCCATCAGATGCAACAGATTTCTGTGCAGCAGCAGTTTGTTCATCCACAGTGGCACGCTTAAAAGATTTTAAATTTTCTGATTTAGCCTTTCCAAGTGTTATATGACTTTCTTCCTCAAGTGTTGGTTTTTTTCCTACATCACTGGGCAACATAGAAGACTGAGCTGTGCTTCCAACATAAAATGACATTGTCTGTGGAGCACTATTTACATCAGATTTAGGTTTGACAGGCCCATTTGAACTTGCTAAACTTGCAGCTAATGGTTGGCAATTTGAAGATCGCATCCCCCTGGGCAGTGTTCAGAACGTTTAGCATGCAGTTACTAACAACAAATTGCAACTTGCAACTATAGCTAGGACATAAAATACCATGCAGCTGCAGCAGGTAGAGGCGGATCTGCCAGAACTTCCATTTGGAGGAGAACCTCTTGCAGTTGTAGATGTAGTCTGGTAAATTACACAAAATACAAGGAAAAGAAACATCAACATAAAATGTGCTGATCATTGCATAAATAGAACAATCCTAATATTGTGGCATCTGAGAGTAGAATACAAAAACCTGAAGTAAGCTATGTTAGCAGCTATATGACCACAAACACATGCATTCGTTCTTTGAAGTCAAGATATAATGGAAGTCATCATTTGAAACTAAACGTAAAATAAAATAACTTAGGACATACTCGAGATAACGTCTACTGTCTAATTCATGTACCCACCAAATAATCTTACATGTAATACAGTTTCGTCATTTTACTAGCAATAACTACAACACCAAAGAGCAAAGGGGTGGAAAACAAGATATACTTCATAAATAGGAAGATTAGTAAACACGTATATGCATCAAAGCCAATAAGTATATGACCATAAGCATACCATTGATTACATAATCTCAAACATCCATATATAAGAAAAATATGAAATATGCTAAGCACTTTTAATAATGGGTTTCGCCATGGAAGCAGAACTGCTATTGCAATATTCATCTACTGGTGGAGGCAACACACTTCCTGACCGCCGTTGTTGATTGTTTGTAGAACCTGTGATCTGCTGTACTCTACTCCTTCAAAACCACTATGCAGGTTAATTAATCATCCAAAAATTCAAGCAGGCAAATACAGACAGCAGGAAATATTTCAAATATCAACAACAAACTACCATATGCCACACCAATAACATCTCAATAACATCAAACCTCTAAGGTCTTTCAGCTGTCATATTTAGTACCATAGCGAAACATAAAAGTACATTAAAAATGCAAATAAAGAATATATGCTGGTCAATGGTTACAAAAGTTAGGTATAAAACTCCAATGAATTCTAAATAAACATCAAACGTCTCAGATCTTTCAGCAGTCATATTTCATACTATAGACAAACTTTAGAAGTACACCATAGCATTGAAATACAAATGAAGTATATATGCTAGTCAATGGCTAAACAAGTTGGGTCTGAAACTTCAATAAATTCTATAAGAAAATCAATTATCCCAGACCTCAGCCTGTTGTGCCATTCCAGGAGAGAGAGCAATGATGGGCAATGATAAAATTTGTCGGAAGCAAAATACAAAAGATAAAAAATTAGATAGTTTCAAACATATGATGACAGAATTTTGAATTATACCTTGTGTATGCTGAGATAATCTCATCTTTAGTGAAACTATCCTCTTGTGAACCAACTTCATGCAAATACAGACAATCAGGATTTGTGCATGCCTGGAACAAACAGAAATCCATTCCCGATTAAGATATCATGTCGTATCTAATCTTTATAGATTTTACACTACTTCTGCATGTAGAGATCATACCACATTCCTTAGCCATGCATGACAGTACTTCGTGGTTCCAAAGCATGCCCTAAGACAACAATTACCCAAAAAGAGCTAAAGAGAACAAAAATATGCAACCCGTTACATGAAACTTCCATGCATATAAGCATAAGGCATACCTCAATGATCTCCCATCCAATATAAACCCATGTACACACTGAATACAACGAACTGCTTCCTCCTCTTTTCCATAAGTAATATATTTGATGAAAATGGAAAACAAAGATACTAAAGTTAAAACAGAAAAGGGGGCAAATGATACACAAGTTACAAACATCTTCAAATGATCTAAATTCAGCAAAAGCAACCTGATACTTGTAAACAGCAAGATTAGTACTTTAATGAAGATTTAAAAAAATGTAATCAAGTCAAGGTCCAATGACAAATACAGTTGAACTTACACACTGCAAGTATTATTTGGAAACTGTTGAATAACACCAGTTGCTGTGCGAGACATTGATACTTTTAAAACTTTACCATACTGACCAAAATACTCTCTGCGTTGGAGAAGCTACATCGAGTAATAAGCATATTCATTTACTGATCGAGACAGATATCCACAAATTAATAAAAACACAGACAAATACGTGCATGTATGGAGAACTAGAAAGAGGAAGTACATCTTCATCTGCAAGATTAAGAGGCAACCCAACTATGTAGACAAGGTTTCTTTGAATCACTCGTACACTGCTGAGTTGTTTCCTTCCTTCAGATGTTTTCATCTTCGACTTCTGCGACTTCACTTTTCTCTCTGAACTGATTTCAGCCACAAGTCTGTAACATTTCGAAAAGTCAAGAGAAATATACAGTATTAAAGTCCTAAACCAGCTAAACTGATTCCCATAATGTAGACAACCTCTCACACTTCGCAGCGGTTCCCACAATCTTTTCTCTGTCATAGGGAGCACGACATGCAGGGCACCTTCCCTCTGTCTCATCCTTCTCAGCCATATCCATTATGTGGTGCCAACACCACACACAAATCTGTAATGAGGTCACACTCCAATGTAAATATTAGATGCACGCTTCAGCCACAAACTGAACAGGGAGGAAAAACTATGCATAAGGAAAAGAAGCTAGCATCAAAAGTCGTGAACAGAACTCATGGTAACTAAAGTTATTTATTTTCTTAATAAAGAGGAAATGCCAAGAACCTAAGCATGGTGATTGACAATGTCCATGATCGGCTTACAAGTTCAATACACTAAATTACTAATGTGACATAAAATAAAATAAAAATCTCTCTGTGAGGAGTCATGAGAAAAGAGAAAATGAGCTTCAAATGGAAGGTGCATTGCTTGAAGAAGGGGTTGATCATTGCATACTTTCAAGGGTAAGTAAATATACAGCAGACGAAATCAGCAGAAGCTCAAAATGTACTCAGAAGACTATGATAAGATGAATATTGCAGTGATAACTCAAATGCATGAAGTAAATAGAATTTACCAGAGGAAATATAGACAAAAAAGTGTAAGAAGTGAAACAAAAACGATAAGTGGGAGAATGCATAACATACACAAGTAGAGTTGAATGTCAGAAATGCAACAACTGAAGGAGTATCTTCATTATTCTTTGTGTACACAAAAATCATAGTAATATGAAAAAATGTGTACTAGCGGGGTATGATGACAATGATTTTGGCATTGACCAGGTCACGTAACATATTGGCAAAAACGGTAACCAAAATAAGTATAGTGGTGGTACAACATATCAACGGTTCTCATTCATTAAAAGTAAATTTTCACCATGAACTAATGATGGAATAACTTTGACATAGATTAACAGATAATTTTGCCCAAAGCTTAAGACATGAGCATCTTCAAATAAAAAATTAAACTTTAGCTCACTCTACATCAAAGGTAGCAATAGGAAGAAGATACTAAGAGCATAAATGGCCATAACTACTGCATAAGTGACAAGTGAGATATATAGTTCCGGACAAGTCAACAAGCCTAACTTAGGGGTGAAAATACAATACCTACAAGTAAACTATGAATAAGAAGTGATGAAAGGGAAGAGTCTCGTTTTCATACCTCGTAGACACATTTGCATGGCTTTAATTGCTGATCAGTCAAGTCCATCTCCTCAGCACATAGTGGACAGGTCCTTTCACCCTCGTCGCTCATGATTGTCCTGTGGAACAAAGAAAGAAATGATAACACAATCAGCAATCAATTAGACGAAAAGGCTAATAACAAATATATATAAACTGACAAACATATATACATGTGTAAGCACACACACTGCACTTAAATAGTATAAATATTGGCCTCAATTCATCTTCAATTATCACACAATGCAGTTTTGTAATGAAGTGAAACCGAATGTCTAAAAGATCTCTAATTCTCTACTATGAAATTCCATTTCCCATACCATCCACATTACTGATATAGCAACGGGACGTAAATTACATACAAACAACACACATTAAGCAGATAAAGTACAAAAATACACATTACAACAAGAAATACTAACGTGTTAAACTAGCATAATCCAGAACCAGAATTAAACACACAATTCAGAGATAGATCAGACTGAAAACATCATAATTACATAGCAGATCAGCCAAAACAATCAATCGGCACAAATCAGGCAAAAACAATGTCAATCATGAGAACGATTCAAACAACACAACCGAAACCAAAACTCCATAACCTAATCAGAATCGCGGCATGCAAGAAGCGAAATGATGAGAAAACAGTTCAACGAACACATAAAGAAACAGGCGAATAGCATCAGAGAACAAAAACAGACAATAAGGGAGATAAATAATTGAATAAACAGAAGGATTGACAGATTGGGGATCTAATGAGATTTGGAAGGAGATCGAGAGTGATGGGAAAGGGACGTGAAAATTAGGGTTTTCGAAGGAGAGGTAGAGTTGAGAAGAGGACTTACAGTTGGGGATCGAGAAGGCGATGACGATGAATCTTATGAAGAGAGACGCTCTTGTTTGGTTCTGCAAGCACGAATGCCTCTCGACCACGCGGACCTGCAAACACTGGCGCCATCCACGCACG
>JAYMSY010000451.1:0-12006 GCA_036897685.1 Monsonia emarginata | reverse complement strand
GAAGATTGTACTGAGTCGCGGGGTAGCGACTGAGCATCATACACCTTGTGGTGGATGTGAATCCCTTTGAACTCACAAAAGCAGCTGTCCGGATCGGCCAGAAGTGAGGGCTCCACCAGTTCATCTTGGTAAATGCCAGCTACCCTTTCTCTAGCCTTCTGCTTGGCTTTTCCTCCAAGGCTCTGCTCCGGCACTGGAAATGCAAGATTGGTGATTGAACAAGTAAATTTAAGATTTCAGGATATGGGAAATGTAAATGTAAATGTCTATGGAGCATTTTGTCGAACAGGTGGAAGGCATTGTAAGAATTGATAGGAAGATGCACATTTTGCAATATAGGAAATCAGTAGAAAGATATAGAGTATAAAGTGCATATGAAGAGTAAAAAATGACACCGCAGAGAAGGAAACATGGTTGATTAGATGGCATACCTGGAAATTCGGATGGAGAAGTGGTAAATGAAGAAGAAGCCCGAGGGAGAAATCTGACGGATAAACCGTCTCTCATTCTTGAGCACTTTGGATTCCTTCCAATTGGAGGATGAGTTATAAGCGAGTAGCTGCTGCTTCTTCTTCCGATTCTGTTCTGAAATTGTGATGGAAAAATGGTGGTGAATTTGGAAAGTGTGAGAGAGTGAATCCCGGTCATGCTCATGCTCATGCTCATCTAATATTGATGAGAAATGAAGAATCTCTGGCGGGCATTAATGGCGCTTTCAACTACCACCGCAAGAAGCAGCAGGAACGCCGGAGGATGGATAACATTAACATGACACTGAGCTGGGTCGTGTTTCATAAAACGCCGTCGTTTCCCTTTGTGTGCAAGAATGCTTGATTTACCAGAGACTTGTACTTCTTTTGAATTGGCTGAACGTTGAGCTCGCTGTCAAATTGGTGACTGAATTTTTCGAAATTTCAAATTTGTGTATAGACTTTTAAAAATCGTTCAATATACTAGCTGCCGTCAAAATCTATTAACTTTTCTGTTAGTGTGTTGACGTGGAAATAAAAAAAATTAAAAAAATTGAATTTACACATGTCACCCTGATTGGCTCTCAATTTTTTATACTTTTTATTAAATTTTGTGATATTAATAAATAGTTTCATATTTATAATTTCAAACTAAAATTTTTTTATAATTAAAATTTGACATCATTTTCTTCTTCAACCCCACCACTATCAATATTCTTCTCCAATTTCAATTTATTCGCCGTAATCTCTTTTTCCATTAACAAACCCAACACAAATTGAAATTTTGGTATTTGACAAAATCAGAATTTAAAAACAAAAAAGAAATTGAACCCAGCGCTGCCGGTGGCCCCTATCCTCAACTTCCGGCGTCCAATCCTGCGTAGCAATGGAGGCAAATGCTAGGATGGTGGCTGGCTCGAACAAGCGCAACGAGCTGGTTCGCATACGCCACGACTCGTCCGACTCTGGGTTCGTCTTCTCGCCAATACCCATTTCATTTCACTTCCAATTTTCCATGTTTCGATGTCTGAATTTTTATGGGTTTGTGTTTTTGTTATGGAGATTGACATGTATTTGAGGTCAGAGTGTTGTGGGCTGGTTTTTTGTGGAGTGGACTCAGTGGAATGTGAGAGACTGAGAGGGTAGTTGTTGGATTCTGGATTTTGACAGCTCTATTTTTGGTTTTGGGATTGGATTGGCTCAGTTTTGTTTGATTGTTGTTTATGTGAATTGGGTATAACAGTGAAATTTGTGGGAGGTTTACGGTTTATGGGTTTGGAAAATGGTTACTGATTATTGTTTGCATCTCTGATTCTCTGGTGATCTTATTATGATGAGATGATCATTGAGTTTTCATGTGTTATGCTGCTATGGATTGGACCGTGAAGTTGGGTTTCTGTTTTGCTTTTTGTTGGAGAGAACTAGTGTGTGTTTCTGTTATGGGCAGTAGAGCTGAGATTTTGATAGCTTGGTTGAATTGGGTCATCACTGTTTTTGGTTGGGTTCGATTATATGTGGTCGCTCAGTCAATGCAGTTCCTTTTCACCTTATGTACGTCTATTATTTGCCGAGAATTCCTGCCAGTTCATTCTGTGCTCCTGGAGCTTATTTTGATACATATGCTTAAACCAAGTAAAACTTTCAGTACAAGAAGGGATTGGGTGATCCTCATTGGACCGAGTACTATCGATATTACTGATTTATAGGGTATCTTTTTGCTTAGAGAATTATGTAATCAATAAGTTCCTAGGATGTTTAATCCATGCTTATCACAATCTTGGAAATGAGACATGCAAATATTAGGAAATTTATATTCCAAATTTTATTTTGTCTGGTAATAATATGTGTTCTGTGGATGTCGATTGATTTGATTATTGCTTTGGATAATGCAGTCCAAACCTTTGAAGAATTTGAATGGGCAAATATGTCAGATATGTGGTGATAGTGTGGGACTTAGTGCAAACGGTGACATCTTTGTTGCTTGCAATGAATGTGCATTTCCCATTTGCCGCCCTTGCTATGAATATGAGCGAAAAGATGGGAACCAGTTATGTCCCCAGTGCAAGACTAGATATAAGAGGCACAAAGGTTGGCTTAATTTTTCTATTTCTCATTCTGGATTGGATCTTCTTCCTTTTTGATATATTGATAGGAGGCATGCACGCGGTTAGGTTTATCTCTCATGTTTCTCTTTGCCCCGTATCTTTCTGTTAATGCAATTTTGGAGTTAATAAGATTCAAATGTTTCAGGGAGTCCCCGTGTGGATGGAGATGAGGATGAGGATGACACTGATGATCTAGAGAATGAGTTCAATTATGCACCAGGAAATAGCAAGACCAGGCGTCAGTGGCGAGGAGAAGATGCTGGACTGTCATCATCATCCTCGATGCATGATTCTCAGCAACCAATCGCCCTTCTTACCAATGGGCAGGTGGATAGGCAATCAAATATTCTGTCGTGGTGATCATATTATTTTACTCATCTCTTTGTTTCATATTGATATTAGTGTGGAACATTTCAGGTGTCTGGTGAAATTCCTTGTGCTACTCCTGACACCCAATCTGTCCGAACTACATCGGGTCCTCTGGGTCCTACTGAGAAGCATGTCCAATCGCCTTATATTGATCCTAGGCAACCTGGTAAGTTCTCGAGTTTGTTACACTAACAGAATTTTGAGCACTCCTATATTATTTGTATGGCACGTTTGAGTTATTGATTTTGTTCATGGCTGCTCCTATTTTAGTTCCCGTGAGAATTGTGGACCCCTCAAAGGACCTGAATTCTTATGGCCTCGGAAATGTTGACTGGAAGGAGAGGGTAGAAGGTTGGAAACTTAAACATGACAAAAGTATGTTGCAGATGACCCATAGGTACACTGAAGGGAAAGGAGATATTGAAGGCACTGGTTCAAATGGAGAAGAACTGCAGATGTGAGTATCCTTTGCTAACTATCTTGTTTGTTTGATGCTGAAAACTATGATTCCATATCCAAAGGTCTTTAATACCAAATTGAAGTGAACATATCCTATTCTGCATAATTTTGTCTATCTTCATGATTTTAGCAGCATTTGACACAACTGTACTTTATTTCTTTGCATAATTAAGATTATATATTGATTCTATCAATTATGCTGTGATGATTGTTGTTTTGAGTTCAATAAGGTGCCTGTTATTTAGATTAGTCACTTAATATATAGGAATGGTATAATGTTACATGATTCAGTACCTTCTCTTTTTAAGGGACTATGAGAAGATAATAGTATGGTTTGTTTTCCCTCTGCAACCAGCTGAGCATATGTCTGCAATCATGCAACTGAATGTTTTTGTGTGTCACAGGGTTGATGATGCACACAAACCTCTGAGTCGCGTGGTGCCTATTTCTTCGTCTCACATGACGCCTTATCGCATTGTCATCATTTTCCGGCTTATTATTTTGGCCTTCTTCTTACAATACCGTATAACTCACCCAGTGAAAGATGCATATCCATTGTGGTTAACATCAGTTATTTGTGAGATTTGGTTTGCTTTGTCATGGCTTCTGGGTCAGTTTCCTAAATGGGATCCCATCAACCGTGAGAATTACCTTGACAGGCTTGCATTAAGGTCAGTTCTAATCCTCTTGTTGCTCTAACCCATGTATCAAGGTCAGTACTCAGTTCACTCCATTTCATATGATCTGGGGTTGTCGGGGATTGGACAGGGTAATGATGGCATTACCTTGTTGAGTGTTAACCTATAATATTATTTTGTAGATATGAGCGGGAAGGAGAACGATCACAGCTGGCTCCTATAGACATCTTTGTAAGTACCGTGGATCCCCTTAAGGAGCCTCCTCTTGTGACAGCAAACACCGTTTTATCCATACTTGCAGTGGACTACCCTGTCGACAAAGTCTCTTGTTATGTTTCTGATGATGGGTCAGCAATGTTGACCTTTGAATCCCTTTCTGAAACTGCTGAGTTTGCTAGGAAGTGGGTTCCCTTTTGCAAGAAGCACAGCGTTGAGCCTAGGGCCCCTGAATTTTACTTTGCCCAAAAGATCGATTATTTGAAGGACAAGATTCAACCTTCTTTTGTAAAAGAGCGTCGAGCAATGAAGGTGAGTGATCAAACATGTAATGGTATATGGTTCTGGCATATTACCGCGTTTTTTTCTATCTGCTTTTGTTTTAGCAATATTCATCTCCATACCTTGATCATGTAGTGTATGATTCAAGTGACAGTAATTGATTCACATAACTGTATTGTGCTACAAAAACCCAGCTGTACACTTTGTAAGGATGAAAATGCACTTCTATTTCTTATTGATTAACTTTTAATATGATGTTTTACAGAGAGAATATGAAGAATTCAAGGTACGAATAAATGCCCTTGTTGCCAAAGCACAGAAGACACCTGAAGAGGGTTGGATTATGCAGGATGGCACTCCTTGGCCCGGAAATAATCCCAGGGATCATCCTGGAATGATCCAGGTCTTCTCAACCTCACCAGCTTGTTTATAGTGTTGAATCTCCCCCCTTATGCTCTCGCTTGTAATAATTTTATTTGTCCGTTTTGTATTCTATGAAATTACAGGTGTTCTTGGGCAACACTGGGGGGCTTGATACTGATGGAAACGAGCTACCGCGACTTGTTTATGTTTCTCGCGAGAAGCGACCTGGATTCCAGCATCATAAGAAAGCCGGAGCAATGAATGCATTGGTTTGTCTGTTACTCTCTCATTTGAACTCAATAGCTCTCCTATATGCATTGCTTTCATTATACGTTTGACAAAGCTAGAGTCTACATTAACTGTTGACAATCATTTGTCTAAACTGGAAAATAGTCCCTTAACTTTGTCTTGCTTATTAAGATCATCTTTAGTGAAAATGGTTTCACATAATATGTTTGGTTTTGCCAAGGACGGGAACTTATGCATGGTCCTCTATAACCTCCTCTTTTTTTCTTTCTGATATGGGTTTTATCTTCTATGGTATAGATTCGGGTTTCAGCTGTTCTAACCAATGGCGCATATCTGTTGAACGTTGATTGTGATCACTACTTCAACAATAGCAAAGCTCTGAAAGAAGCCATGTGTTTCATGATGGACCCTGCTTACGGGAAGAAAACCTGCTATGTACAGTTCCCCCAGCGTTTTGATGGCATTGACTTGCATGATCGGTATGCCAATCGCAATATTGTTTTCTTTGATGTAAGTCCCATACTCCCATTTTATTTATCATCAATCCGAACTAATTTCTTTCTGAGTGGAATGGTTCACTATTCTTAGCCTTGTTTTATGCTTACGCGCATGCCACGTTGCAGATTAATTTGAAAGGACTGGATGGCATCCAGGGTCCAATGTATGTTGGAACTGGTTGCTGTTTCAACAGGCAAGCTTTATATGGGTACGATCCAGTTTTGACCGAGGAAGATCTAGAACCAAACATTATCGTCAAGAGTTGTTGTGGTTCAAGGAAGAAGGGAAGAGGTGGGAATAAGAAGTACATTGACAAGAAGAGGGTAATGAAAAGAACCGAATCAACCATTCCAATTTTCAACTTGGAAGACATTGAGGGTGGTGCTGAAGGTCAGTTATTCAGTTTTCAACTCTTACATTGAAAATATCTGTCTCAGCTCTCAACGCCTTGTATCATTCTGGTTGACGTAAAAAAAAATATAATCCCTCTGTCTTGCAATGACTTACCTATTTGACTTTCTGCAAAAAATAAAAAGGATTAGTGAATCGTGCATTGACTTTCCCCATGCACCCTTACATTCTACCATGTAGGACACTTGTTTTGGGATGGAGGAAGTATGAAATTAAGATGTCATCTTGTTATGTACTCCTTAGTGTGTTTCTTGTGTTCTGAAAAACTGCAGGATATGAAGACGAGAGGTCTCATCTGATGTCTCCGAGGAGCTTAGAGAAGCGCTTTGGCCAGTCCCCGGTTTTCATTGCAGCTACATTCATGGAACAACTGTCAACTGATTCAGCAACTCTTTTGAAAGAAGCAATTCATGTTATTAGCTGTGGATACGAAGACAAGACTGAATGGGGAAAAGAGGTCAGTTATCAGTCAACTCCATATCGAGTTCTCACACCATCATCACTGCATCCTTGTTCTGTTAGATAACGTTTTCCGCTTTTGCTGTGCAATTTCTTCTATTACCAGATTGGATGGATATACGGTTCTGTGACTGAAGACATTTTGACTGGGTTCAAGATGCATGCTCGTGGCTGGATTTCAATCTATTGCATGCCCTCGCGCCCAGCATTCAAGGGATCTGCTCCAATCAATCTCTCTGATCGTTTGAACCAAGTTCTTCGGTGGGCACTGGGCTCCATTGAGATTTTGCTGAGCAGGCATTGCCCCATATGGTATGGCTACAATGGAAGACTGAGGCTTTTGGAGAGGCTGGCATATATCAATACCATCGTCTACCCCCTTACCTCCATTCCGCTACTTGCTTATTGCATGCTTCCCGCCTTTTGCCTACTCACCGGAAAATTCATCATTCCTGAGGTTAGTACTTAGTAGTAGTTTCTTTGCCGGAAATTAACCTGTGACTTGAAGATTCTCTTGCCCAAAGCATGGTATTAAAGACTTACAATGCATGAATATATGTCTATTATGAGTTGGTAAATTCTAGTTATGCTGAATGATCAAAAGAAGTGTCTTGCAAAATTTAAGATTATTGCAGCTAGTGCATAACTTTTCCCACTTGCCCCCGTTGAGCGTATGTTTGGTACAATGAGCTTAAAAGCTAGTTGAAACTGAAAAGTTAGTTGTTTTCTATGTGTGGTAAAATTAGCTGTTGAATGAACCGAAATGTATAAAATGACGTAAAAAGAATACAAAAAGATATGTATTTTAAGGGATAACGGTAAAATAGTAATAAACTTGTTTTACAATCTTATTAAAACAGAGTTCATAGCTTAAATTTGTCAAACATCTCTCCAAAAGCTTATTGACTAAATCAATAAGCCATATGTTAGCTTATTGGAGAGCATATGTTAGCTTATTGGAGAGTTTATGCCCTCCCAAAGATGACCTAACACGAGCTAATCGGTCAACACGGTAAACATTCTTCATTGATTTGGTCTCTAATCTCTATTGAATCGACATAGATTATCACAATACGCCTTTACTGTTATTGTGTATATGATATTGAACATTTTCATTTGTTTTTGCAGATAAGCAACTTTGCTAGCGTGTTATTTATTCTCCTCTTCCTGTCCATTGCTGTGACCGGAATTCTTGAGCTCAGGTGGAGTGGCGTCGGCATTGAGGACTGGTGGAGAAACGAGCAGTTCTGGGTCATTGGCGGCACATCTGCTCACCTCTTTGCCGTCTTCCAAGGCCTGCTGAAGGTTCTTGCAGGGATAGACACCAATTTCACAGTCACTTCAAAGGCTTCTGATGAAGACGGGGACTTTGCAGAGCTCTACATGTTCAAATGGACGTCTCTCCTCATTCCTCCCACCACTGTCCTCATTGTCAACATGGTAGGCATAGTGGCAGGCGTCTCCTACGCCATCAACAGCGGCTACCAGTCGTGGGGGCCGCTCTTCGGCAGGCTGTTCTTCGCCCTGTGGGTCGTCGCCCACCTGTACCCTTTCCTGAAAGGCCTGCTGGGTCGCCAGAATCGCACCCCGACCATTGTCATCGTCTGGTCAATACTTCTTGCTTCCATATTCTCCTTGCTGTGGGTGCGGATTGACCCTTTCACCTCTGATGCTGCAAAAGCCGCCGCAAGATCACAATGTGGCATCAATTGCTGAGCTATTTCAGTTTCATGATCATTTTACGCTCTCTGGCGCCTATATATACACATATATAACAGGAAAATGCTCGGTATTGGAAAATCAGAAGATGCAGCTGCAAAGATCACAATGTGACATCAATTGCTGAGGTATTTCAATTTCATGATCATTTTACGGTCGCTGGTGTATATATAACTGGATAAACTTCAGTATTATTGAAGATCAGAAGATGCATTGAGAAGTATAAGTTTACGGTTTATATGTCTGGAAATGGGAATTCTGGAATTGGGATTTCGACGAAAAGCTCGGATTTTGTTTTCTGGGATTTGATTTGCAGAAGAATGTGTTCTTGCTGGTCCTCCAAGTAGGTACATGAACTTTGAAGTTCCATATATATATTTTTTTCCATTGCAGTGAAGTGTTGATATGGTTTTTACAGGTTTAGGAATGTTGTCAATAATGTAGTTTCTGCTAGGAACATGAAATTGTTTATTCTTTGGGATTCATTATATAATAATAATAAACAATTTTTTGTTTTCTAATAAGTTTCTTCTATGATACATTTAGCTGTAAATTCTTAGATTTGCATTTTGTTTCAACTGGGATTTATTTTTTCGCAAAATAATTCTATGTTTATGCGTTGTATTTCAAAATAATTAGAAATATTATACGTTTTTATTTTAATTTAGTTTTAACTTTGGACTCGATCATGTTTAAATTTAGTTTTGCGTAAATTGTTTCAATTTGATCGTTAGTTTATGATTAAATGTAAATGACACGTACACACATAATTAATTGAAACATTTTCTTGTATTTTGGCTTTGTCTCACTCAGTGATAAAAAAACACCCTTTTTATAATTAATTGTGATGCATGTAATTTTTATCTAATTAAATTTCTACACAAAATAGTATAACTTTAAACAGTTTAGAGTTTTTTTAAGAAAATACTTTAGAGTTGAAACAATACTAAAATAATCTTCTTCTAGAAAATACTAAAATAATTATTAAATGAGTTCAAAAGTTGACTTAATTTTATTAGTTGGTCGCATTTATGTATAACATTCAAAGTTTTTTAAAAATGTTTGGCAAATTTAACTATAGGCCATAAAGAATTAGTTTGGATCAATGAAAAAAATACGCATATTCTAACAAAAATATATTTACTTTTTAACTTTTAAAATTGTTCTCTATAAAAAAAAAACTTTTAAAATTGTTTAGATTGAAAATGTTAAAATTCACATCTAAACAAATAATCGTATATTTGTTGTTTTGCATGGGTGTTTTTTTTGTTACTAAATCAACTTATTTTATATATGGCTTATAAGTAGTTTGAAATGGAAAAGTTCCATAGAAGCTTAACTTTTTCACTTAATACTCTAAGTATCCATATATCTACAGTGATGCAGTTGTTAGTGTGGCTGTCACACCTCAAATATGGGACTCAAGCAGTCTTGCATTTGCAGTCCACGTTAACAAGATCCACAATTTATAAAAAAAATTAAGATAATCCATTTGGACGGTCAGTTAGTCATTGCGACCAATCGATAGACTGAAAATTTTGACAATCAGTTCTAAATTTATCTATCAGTTTACGACAATTATGACTGTCACTGTAACAATCGGCTGCGTAGCATATTTGTAGCCATAACTATAAACAACCTTATGAGTTCCCATTTTTGTGGGTTTTTGTAAAAATCACCGAAATCTTCTACTCCATGAAAATAAGCACTTTTAATCTTATAAGTTACTTTTATCAACTTATTAAAAATCTAAAAAGAGATGCTACTATCAGATATGGACCAATAAAAACAAAGATAATAAAAAAAGAAAATGACATGAAATGAGAGAGAAAATAAGACAATAAACTATATTGAAAATTCAGTCCATGAACTCCAATCCAATCGCACAGTTTCATTACCGATAATATCCACAGAAAATATTTTCTCGTCATCCAAACACCCCCCAAAACTTATATATATTATTATATTTTCCCGGAAAATAAATAGCCCCAAAAACAGAAGCCGAAAAAACGGCAGGAAAAACCCATCTTCCCATGGGGACCTCCTGCCTCATGTGTCAAATTGTCGGCGTCGCCGACGTGAATCGCTCCGTTCCGGCGACCGGTCTCTCGTCCTCCTCGTATTGCTCGCATAAAGTTTCTCGCTTTTCCGGTGGCGGCAAGCTTTTTGGGTCCGGGTTCGAGTTGCTGCAGAGGAAGGAGAGACCCAGAAGACGGATCAATCTCGTCGTTAGTGCAGAGATTTCAAGGCCATTTGCTTTCGATATTGGGTTGGATTCTCAGGTTGTGGGTTTGTTGCTACTTCCAGTGACTTACTTGAGCTATTCTTGTTTTTTCTTGGATTTGATTGTGTGTTTTATAATTGGGAAAATTGGTTTCTGGTGAATGAAATGAGTAACACAGTAGGAGATTTTTAAGATGTTTAGTTGTTTGAATGTGGGTTTGTTTGTATTGATTTTGTGGAATGTGAATGTATTTGATTTGGAAGCTTGTTCTGATTATTGTGGGCTAATAGAAATAAATTAAGGTTGTTTGTAACATTTCTGAGATTTTCAGTTTTGTATGTGTGAATATTTGTGTATGCATTTTGTGACTTGAGCTACTTTTTGTTGTTCAAGAATTGGGAAATTTGTTGCTACTTTTTGTAGTTTGACAATTTGTAGAATAAAAGAATTCGCCGACTGAGATATTCAAATGCTTATATGTGGGTTCGTTTGTGTGCATTTGTGGGATATAAATGGGTTTGATTAGGAGTCTTGGTTTGGTTATTGTGGGCTACTGGAAATTCATGGGTTGTTTGACAACTTTCCTAAAAAGACTTCCCTGATTGACATTATTTACTATTTAGTTGTGCGTATGTCGGTTTGTCTTTGTAGATCATGTGGAATAATAATGGGCTTGATTAAGAATCTCGTTTTGGTTATTGTTGGCTTATAGAAATGTAGTGGGGTTTTTCAAAATTCTGAGTTAAAAAAAGTTTCCCGATTTAGATATTAAATTGTGTTGACGTGGGTTGTATTTTGTGGAATGTATATGGGGTTTAGTGGGAATCTTGTTTTGATTTTGTGGACTAAAGAAATGATGTCTAGTAATTTATTGACGTAGTTGTCGGTGATGGATGATTCCGTGTTGATGATTTTAAATATACTCTTTGCTCATGCGTTTAACTAGCTGTATGAACATCTTAATGATGTGGTCATATTCTGCTTAGCCTCTTGACTGTAAGTTTTGTTCGTTGCCATTTTGTTATTTTGGTTCTTCTCACATTTTCCTTCCAATTCCTGAGATGTTATTGTTTCTATTTTTACTTCCCCCCGTTTTCTTTTAGCCATTTCATTACTGACTTGCTGTTGTATTTGTATTTCAAACTAACACTGCTCTTTTGAAATGAAGACTTTCCAGTCTCATGATTTACCACAACTACGTTGGATTGGTCCTGTTCCTGGGGATATTGCGGAAGTCGAGGCTTATTGTAGAATATTCAGAGCTGCTGAGCGACTTCATACTGCTTTAATGGAGACATTATGCAATCCATTGACAGGAGAGTGCAGTGTTTCCTACGGATTCTCGTCAGAAGAAAAACCTCAGTTGGAAGATAAAATCGTATCTGTTCTTGGTTGCATGCTATCTCTTCTAAACAAAGGAAGAGAAGATGTTCTTTCTGGAAGGTCTTTGATCAGAGAGTCCTTTCGCGTTGAAGATATAAGTACAATGGAAGACCAGGTTTCCCCCCCGGCTCTTCTCCGGGGAGGGATGGAAAAGGTTAACG
>JAYMSY010000450.1:0-12006 GCA_036897685.1 Monsonia emarginata | reverse complement strand
ACAAACTCTCCCCACTGTGGATGCTCTAAAGGGATTCGAAAGGAATGTTTGTGCCACAAGCTCAACCCCACTTTCCCGAGAATCAAACACTCCTCAACACAGCCAGGTCCCTTCAATTATTAACTCAGCACATTTAGCTGTCTGATTTTGGATCTTGACTCTGAGAAGCTGCCAAACTTCAAAATTTGACCGCTTCCCATCAATCATTCAAATTTCAGAAATCAGAGTTCATTACATCACAAAAAGTCAGACATCAATATTACAATAAGACCAACAAATAGAAAAATAAGTGATCACAAGAGAAGAGAACATGCGCAGAGGTGTCACAAGCCGCAAAAGTCGATTCGGACACTGTTACTAAGAATCTAAGGACTCGTGGGTTGTCGCCAATTGGTTGAGATTTTCAAAATATTTATTACATTGCTTCCACTACAAGGTAGCCTCCTACTTTCTTTCCAATTGCTTCTTTACTTCTAACACTTTAATCTCAAGCTCCTAGGCTTTACTTCTATCACAAACACCTACTGATTTCTAACAACAATGAGACACAAATGAAATGCAATCCATGTACACAAACGAGTGACACCACCAACAAAGCCATTAAATGTTCAAAACCCCATAAAAGCAATCACAACTTTGTTTTAGATGCTCTTCGATGCCAAATCAAGTCGAATTAGCTATAGAACTATGGAATTCACTTCAAGAAAAATCTATATCGATATATGCAAACTAATTTCAAGCCAAACCATTTATAATTTTACACAAGTAGCACTTTTTTAGATCAATACAAGACCAAATAATTAGATAGAATCTATATGTATTAAGTATTAATTTGCTGTCATGCTATTGTTCTATTCCTGGCTCTCTTTTCTTTGAATAGATATACAATACTTGGTTTATCTCCAACATCAGGATAACACAACATATAGTATTTCATGTTTCAGTCATATATAGTTCAGCACTTTGTCTTTCTTTTTTCATTAAACTCAAAATTGATTAACCTCGTCGAGTAATCCTTACCTTGGCTTGGATAGCTGTATAGCTTCTTGGTCGAGGGTTGACTCCTCGGCCCAAGCAAATGGCAGAGGCATGCGCGCGTACTCTTCTATCCTTCTTTCTTCATGCTGCTCCCACTCGGCCCATCTCTCAGCCAGACCCACTCCTTGCATCATTCTCACCACTTCTGCCATTGTTGGACGCTCGTCCGGGGAGTTTTGCGTGCACAGCAACGCCACCTGGACAATCGTCCCCACTTCCTTAGGATCATACGCCTTCAAGTTCTTGTCCACGATGTCATCAAGCCTCTTCTCGTTCTGTAACTTCTTGATCTGTTTGTGTCATGTTTATAACAAATCAGTACATCAGTTAAGATTTTAGTTGAGTTGGTATTATGTTAATTTTCTTGCATAGAGATGATCGATGAACATGTGAATGGACACACATTGCAAAGAAGCGATAACAAGCTTGCAGGTGAGAGAGCGTGTTAGAATGTAAAATCATAAAGAAACCATTAACCATCAGTCTAAGCTTTTAATTGAGTTAGTATTTCTGGAAGAATCTTACATGATCAAGAAGCAACACATCTTCCTCGTCTTCAAGTCGTGAAAGATCAATAGCACGCTGACCAGTTACGAGTTCAAGAAGGGTTACTCCATACCCAAACACATCCGTTTTCTCGGATGATTTGCCTGTGGACAAATACTCCGGAGCTATGTGTCCCATAGTACCACGGACTTGAGTGGTCACGTGAGTTAGTTTTGTATCAACCAGCCTCGCTAGCCCAAAATCTCCAAGAACAGCCTCAATATTGTCATCTAATAGGATGTTCGCAGCCTTTAGATCCCGATGTATGATCTTAGGATTACAATGCTCGTGTAGATATTCCAAGCCATGGGCTGCACCAAACGCCACGCGCTTCCTCGTTGGCCAGTCCAATCCGCCCTTCTCTCCAGGCTTCAAATCTATCGCCCATTTAGGAGGAAATATCAGTATAACTAAATTCAACCACCAAAAATTAATCACAATGCAGTATCCGTTAATGTAATAATACCTCTCAAGTGGTACGCAACGCTAAGATTTTGCATAAATGGATAAACAAGGATTCTCTCTGAAGAAGTGGTGCAAAATCCGATCAAGCGCAGAAGATTTCTATGAACAGCAACACTTATTAGCTGGACTTCCCTCTGGAATGCAGCCTCTCCGCCAGGACTGTTATAATCCGTAAGGCGTTTCACAGCAACCTTGGTGCTGTCTGAGAGAAATCCTCTGTACACTTTCCCAAATCCCCCCTGTCCAATTATGTTGCTCTCACTGAAATTGTCTGTTGCAATTTGGATTTCACGCCACGAAAATCTTCTCAGTTGACCATATGAAACTTTGCATTCCTCTTCACCTGGAATAATTACAGAATCACTAAATGTTACTAGATACTTATTAAGTATGAATCTAGAAATATACCACACAAGAATCAAGTAAAAGCAACAATTACCGGCAACATCAACAAAAACATCATGTTTGAATTTTTGTAGTCGATGGTAGCGGAAAACTAGCATTCCCACGAGTGAAAGAAGAATTATTGCACCACATATTGCAGAAATTATAACAGCTTTAAGTTTCGACCTGCTGGTTGAAACTGCCAAGACATGTAAAATTTAGATGCCCTCTGATATTATCAGACATGGAAATATTACAGCAGCATCTGAACGTTGTGACTCACAAACCTGGTACTGGAGAGCTTGAAACACAAGACTGACCCAAATTGGCACCACAGTTGAGATGAGTTCCTGAAAAGCTGACAAAAAGAACCCAAATGATGAAAAAGTGCTCATTAAAACGAGCTAGAAGCAATTTAAAGAGAACTTCTCAAGCATTTACTTGAATGTTGAAACCGAAAAGAGTTGTGGCGGGATGCTTCCAGTTAAATCATTAGATGATAGATCCCTGTCGAACAAATGATTCATGCAATGTTCAGGTGAGGCGTATGAGATTAAACTTGATGCTAAAATGGTGAATAGCAATAGAGAATTTGATGAAGATTTCTTACAGTTCAGTCAACCCCGTAATATTAGCAATTGAATCAGGAACAGATCCGGTTAAGTGGTTCCCACTTAATAACCTAGCCAAGAGTAAGATTAGGACATTACAATGGTAGTAGAAGACACGTATAATGTAGTCTAGTCGGGAAAGGGGACTTACAGATGCTTTAGATTCGAAAGTTGACCCCAACTGCTCGGTATAGATCCGTTAAATTTGTTATTGGCAAGATTCAAAATCTGTAGGTTTTCCAGCCCGCTAAGGTAGTCAGGTAATTCACCGGACAAGTTATTGTTCTGTAACTCCCTGCACAAAGTAGAACAGTGTTGAGCGCAACGATCAAATCTATATATTATAATAAGAAAAACAATGTTATGAATGAAGAAGATTAGCTTACAGGCTAACCAAAAACTTCAGTTTGGCAATTGAAGGCGAAAGAGTTCCAGAAAATCCATTTGAATCCAGACTCCTGCAAATTAGTACATTCACAAACTAAATGTACTGCACGAATAAAATTAAACGACAGAAATGTCAATCACATAATACCCACATGAAACCGAAAACTCCATTTCGTCAAAAAATAAGCCATAAGTTAACTTAAGAATCACAAAACAAAACCTTCTGAGTGAATGATGCACTTACAGGGAGATGACACTTCCATTTCTACATGTGACATGCGACCAGCTAAAGCACGGGCTCACAAAGTGGTCATTCCAATCTGTTATGCGATTACTGGAATCATTGAGAGCTTTTAGAAGGTCGATCAAAGCTTCACCTGGACACATCAGCCGAAGTGAAAAAATCAGAAGTCAGAAGTAAGATATATAAATCGTCTATTATATTCTTGTTTGGATTGACTGGGTAAGTTTGTTTGACCAACTCAGAAGTCCCAAAACGATCAGTAAATTGTATGGTAATTTAAAAAAAGAAGTTAGATGTACCATTCTCAGTCTCCCACTTATAAGTCATGAAAAAAGAGGTAGGTTTGATCAATAAAAAGATTTATACCCTTACAAAAGCAGCTTCTAATTTCACCTGCTTATATGTCAATTTTGAGAAGCTAATTCTAACACCTTTTTCGTGTCCATTATGCTTCAACAATTCTACGGAGGCTATTTGTGTGTCAGAGACACTTGAACAAAGGGCTGAACCAACACCCCTACTCAATCATGTGAGAGGAGATCAGTTTGCTTTATAAACATTCTGAACAAAATGAAGCAAAACTAAGATTTAGCCGTACCTTCGATATCAGGCCCGTTTGCTGAAAAACTCATCCCTAAGAACATGAAGAGTGCGAGCCATCTCAGGGTCAACTTTGGATGGATATCCCAGTTTGGAAAGGCTACGAACATGTTAGTTGCTCTAGTGTCCAGGGAATGAATATCTGATCGCTCACTTGGCGCTTTCGGTTTATTTCTAGAGAAAACCAGTCCAAAACAATCACAATTTGACCTTGCTTAACTGATAAATGTGTAACAACAGACTGTCAATAGATTAAGTCATTTTTTGGTCTCCACGGTTACAAGCTCTTGCTGTATACTTGGCAAAAAAATCACACCTAACAAAGCTTCTTGAGCTGTGAAGAAACTAGGATTCTCATCATACTAAAAGTCTTAAATAATCTAGATTATGCGTATACAAGTATAATTGAGCTTAGGAGATGAACATAACTAGGTTAACAGATATATACGCATGTTTGAAATACATAAAAAGTACTTGATTCGTATAACAATTCTACAGAAAAAGCATTTGAAAATCAAGACTGATCAGAGAAGTAATGGTGTATGTAGCATTGGTCCTCTATCAGATTGGCTCACCCTTATGCTCACTCACACACTATATCACTTTACCAATCTAGTGCTTAGTAACTTCTATGAAGAATGTTCAAATTACAGATACATGAGAACTGAAAAAATAATCATCAAAACTAAAAGAAACCCAGAACCCACCATGAAAAAACCATCAAACAATCACTCCTAAACCAAGGATTCTACATAACTCCATAATAAAATTATGAAATTGCTTCAATCAAACCAAGACCAAATACTGAAACCCCAGAATCCCAAATGCTCAGTGAACTCAATAAACACAATACAATTGAGCACATAATAGAGTAAAGCAAAAGGTAAGCACAAAAGCTCACCTGACTCAGCAATGGCACTTGAAGCAACAACCCACAATGAAACAGGACAGTAAGGTGGCACAAGGTTAAGAAGGAGAGCAACAAAGGGGCTGATGAATAATGCAATCATCATCACAATAATAAGCAATGGATGATCATGATGGGTTATTGCAGGGGACCCACAAAGCAATGAGAAAGATAAAGAAAATTAAAAAAGAGGACAAATTCTGGAAAGCAAAAACCAATGAAAAAGCAATCAAGGAATTTTAAGAGGAGGGCTAGTTGGGGTTATGGTGGTGGGATGAGAATGAGAAACCCACTAATAAAAAATGGGTCTATCTGCTTTTAAGTTGGTAATGGAAAAATTAAAAATGAAAAGCCCTAACAATAATGGTAAATGGTCCCTGATTGATGATGGTGAGAGTGAGAGTGAGAGCAAATCCAGGGGAAAGAGAAGCTTCCACTGATATTATGATTATATTCCCCGTTTGGATGACAAGAATAGAATAGAACAAATCCATTTGCTTATTGCTTCAGCTATTACAACCATTAACTGTCACCTCTCTGGGAACCAATCTATGGTCCTACTCACTTCATTTTTTGACACGCATAAACCAGAAACTGCATTTATAATCACTTCATATTCTATAAAATAATAATAATCTGTACTTATAAGCTGTAATGTAGAGGAGAATGTGCTGTGACTGAACCCCGTCAAAGACAGGTGATGTGTAGAAACAAAGTAGTAAATGATCAGGTGAGGATGGGCACAGGATAGTGAAACTTTCCTTTTGGTTTGAGTTGGGGTCAAAGTCAAAGGTGACAATACATTACATACTTTTTTGAGAGGTGTAGATTGGAGTGATCTCAAACTCAACCCATTACTTTGCAGTTGGGCCATAGCCTTTTCAAGGCCCTTTTGGACCAGACTCACGTAATGGCTGCTTTTTCTTCTTCTTTATGACCAAAAAAAGATGGTTTTGTTTTTATCCATTCGGCCTGTGCCAATTTTTTATTTTAAGAATCCGTTTTCGAATTTCATCATGTATAAATGTCAATGTCTTTGGTAAGTATCAGTCATGTAAGACGACCGAAGATTAATCTGAATGTAATCAAACGACTTAAAAGTGTCAACCATATAATATCACGAGTACGCTTAGGACATCTCGTGGTTGAACCCAAAAAAAAGAAAATTATAGTGCAAGAAAATATTCGGCTCCTGCCTATTTTTTTTTAAAAATATAGTTGTCTTAAAATTAGAAATAAAATAAAAATTATGTCACAAAAAACGGAGATATGAAGTCAATTTCTCAGAAACCACGACAAAAAAAACGCCTATAATCCAAAACTTGATATAAACGAAAATCACTATGTTCTTACTGTACATGTACACACTACAAATTTCTCAGGTACTCTCCTCTGTAATCTTCTTCTCAATGATCATAAAAACTCACACACGCACAGTATATCAGATGACATTTCTTTAAGCCTGTTTTTACATATCCACGCTGCCAAGACTGCAGCTTCTCCATCCTCATTGCACCAATACGACATCAACAAATCTGAAAGCTATGGTGGATGCGACCGTCTTCTACACCCTTTACATGTACATGGTAATATACATGAGATGTGCCTCTTGGTGATGAATTGGAGATTATGCTTGTTACCCTGTGAACCTACCTAACCATGTCGACTCTGTCAATCACATCCAATGCTTTCTCCTTGTCAATGCCAAAGTCAATGACGGGAACACCGGAGGAAACCCTCTTGAAGGAGAATGATTCTTTGGTACCTCGTGTGGGGGATTCGTTGCTACTCTTGCTGAGCCTATCATACTTCCTCAACCTTACCTTCCCAGAGTCAAAGTCCTCACTCTTACTGATTCCTCGGGCTCTTTTCTTCTGGGTTATGTCCTCCAACATCTTCTGGTCTTCAATGGTTAGTATGGGTGATGAAGCATCTGTGGTTTCATGTTTGAGCTCCTCGTTTGCCTTAGGAATGGGAGAGGATTTGAAGGGTGATTTCATGACACTACCATTGGTGCTGTTTTTGGATTTGCTCACCAAATGGTGAAGCCACATCACTAGTTCGAGAATGTAGGATTCTGTTTTTTCCTTGTCTGCGTGGTATAGCGTCTCAATTCGAATAACATCCATCTGGGTTGGCTTACGGTTATCAGACCTGTATTCAGGAGACGTCTTTCTGAAGTCCAGAAAATAGGGAAAATAAAAAGGAAAACAAAGAAGTGGTGTGTTTATTATTATACCCGGTATTTGCCCACTCTCCAACCCAGCCAAAACCATGATGAGCTCTGATTCAGATTATTTGTGTACCCAAATGTGACAAAAACAATAATTAGACAGATGGAAGTAAAGCAATTAGAAAATGTATGTATAGAAACATTAGAGATCTTACTTTGCCGTGTTTGAAGCCATTGGAACAAGCCACTGCAGAGTTTTTTCCATCTCATTTTTTATATCTGTAACAGTGAGCTGAAGAAAAACAAGATATAAGAATCATAGAATTATTTACAAAACATTTAATCGCTTTCATTTTAAATCTTATTTAGACCATGAATAATGAAATCATACAATGATCTTATCTATATTCAATAGCCTTCCCTTTTCATCCACTATAGGCTCGCATAGAAATTAGAAACATACATCATCATATTTTCATTTACAACACAAAATGAATTGATAATTCAGCTGATACCTCTTCATTAAAATGAAAGGATTGTAATTTGGAGCGTAGAGCCAGTTTTGTGCTGGGTGGTAGATTCTGGTATAATGTGTCCCTTGTATTAGGAGGAATTGAACTCGATCGAGCTACCTGATTGCATTCATACAGACTCTATAAGAAGCCGCTAAATATTAAGAAGAAAACACATGTAAGTAGGAAGCTGAATCATGTGCTCAGGCAGAACATAAAAATATATCAATCAGAAAGGCTGGTGTACTTTCAAGTTTCATGTGATTTGAGAAATGCAATTGATTTACTTGAAAGCTTGTGTATTACAAGATATAAGGCAATGTACAGAGATCCTATACTCACAAGAGTATCAATTTGCAAAATAATGTTCGCATAATGCAAAGAAAGACCAGCAGGTCCCAGCTTTTGATGATTGTTGACAGCTGCCTTTGAAGGTTTATCATTATCTGCATTGAAACCATAAAAAACATTATAGAGCTCTAAACTCTTATTTACAATCATACAAATGACTCGAGGGAAATATCGAAACTGACGGAGGCAAGCAAGCAAAATATATGATGAGTTCTTTTTTTTTTTTTATCAAAAGTATATGATGAGTTCTGATAAGAAATGAGGTTGGCTTTGGAAGCAAAAGGATCCCAGGGAACTTTCAAAATGAATTGGTTGACAAACATAATTGTTACTAACAGTTATGCTTTGATAGGTGTAATATGAAAAGAGGTGAGCAGAGACTGGTATAAAATTTGAAAATCCTCTTTTATTTACTTGTTAATTTATTGGCTAAAAGATGTAATCACCTAAAATGAAAATTATCTCACAAATGAGTAGAGATTGATCTAGACATTTATTACCTAAATACAGGCAGCTTAGTAGCTGGCACATAGACATACGGGAATTAGACTCCTACTAGTGTTTCTTGTGTATGAACCACAAGACATGTATCAAAAATATTGTTTAAAGATGAGGCTGAACATGCATTGAAAAACTATTCATTCAAACTTTAAAAAATGCATACATACCAGCACTGCCAAATTCAGTGTATATCTCCAGATACAAGAAATGGACAATATCTACCAACTTCTCCATCACCTGTAATGTAAATCATAAGACTGCTGAACTACAGTTTCTACCAGTTTTTTTCATCAATCGTTTGTGAAAAACAATGTTATTTTTGTGGTATGCAATAATTTGAAATAGCTGCAGGAACAGGAGAAGGCCTGAATAATTAGCAATTTTGTTACGAAGATGAACCACAAATTTTGAGAACTTGCTAGTCAAGAAATAGAAACTCATCAATGAATGGGACAATATATATCGCGCAAAAACCATAACAAAAGCTGCTGTTTTTACCTCTTCCAAACTCCTGGACCAGAGTGACTTTTTCTTCAACGTTTTTACTTGCTTCCTTTGGCTTTTTAGTTCCGCTCTCAAGATTGCAAGGCTATCGCCTGTCCAGATAAAGATATATTACTCACTTTCTTAGATATATCACCTATCTCAACTCTCAAGCTTATTAGCTTATTATATTCCACCAGTAGCTCCAATCCATGACTATTTCACTTGTTATCCAGAAGGAGGATTATGATAGGCCATCTAGTTTCAGAGCAAGCAGTGGTGGCAATCTAAATAGAATTTGCATGGAAAGAAAAGTCACCTTTTTGTGTGGAAGCAGAACCATCCTCTTCCGTGCGTTTACGTTGATAGTCTTGTTCAAATCTGTCCAATGCATGCAATTCATGATACAGGTCCTATGGTCCAAAGAACATAATGCATACAAGTCAACATCAATCTCACAGCAACAAAAATTTTGCACAGAAATAAATGGAAATTTAAACAATCAACTTTATATGTTTCCTGTCAAATTAAATATCAAGAAATCGAAATGTTCCAAATCAACGGCTTGCAACAATCAGGAAAAGAGAAATCAGTACTAAGTAAAATATCTCTGCAGCCAACATAATGCTTAGGAACTTACAGCTGTATGATGAACCATTGTCATCAATTGATTCATCACTGATTCGGCTTCATCCTTCAATTGCTTTTGAGGGGTAAGTTCTCTGCTAATTCTGATAAATGAAACATTATGCTCACCGTTAGGGAATGCAAAAACATATTTTCTATGCACAATCCACCCAGTTATAAAAAACAGATAAGGGCCATGTGAATTACTTATCAAAATAGCGATCGAGGTTGTGCCACTGCGGATCTTTACATCGATTTCCAAAACGAACAACTTCTCCAGAAAAAACTTCTAATTCTTCCCTGTGTATGGAAATTCAAGAAATCAGGAATGGCATTCTAGTAATTTAAAATGCACAATAATGACTACAAAAAACAAGATCACTCAATAAGCAAGTTCAAAACTATTACCAACCTCTTGTCTGCAGCAAATGTTAGTAGAAGTTCATCTGTATCTTTTGATACCAGATGTTGTACACCTTCTGAAGGAAGCACCACTTCTTTCAAATGCCTTACATTTCGTTTTGAAAGGGATTGCATAAGGCTGGAACCCTTGACAATTGTATTTGCAACCTCAAAAGCCAGAATTGCAATATCACTGCCTTTGGTAGCTACTCCAGAAATAAATCCACTGTTAGCATTCAAATTTGTCATGCTGCTGCCGAGTGTGTCCAAGACCTCCACTGCCTTCCCAATCCCAAGAGTGCCAGCTCGGCCTATGCGTGAACCCACCTCTGTAACCTATAAAAATTGTAAAATAAGCAATGAAGTGCAACACTAAACTGTTTCTCTATCAATAAGTGAAGCCACAAATAAGTAGATGGCACTATCTGCAGTGGTAGTGCTAATAAACATATAGAGAATGCAGGAAATTAGCAAAGCATTAAGAAAAAGGGAAGCAATCATGACTAGATGCACCCCAAGGAAGCAATGGGTGTGTAGAGACTCAAAGAAGTTACAAAAAGCACTAATAAAGGTAAGCAATTATGAACAGGTTCACCTTAAGGAAATGATGGATGGAACTATGAACTGTGTCTCACTTCAGTAGAAGATTGAAAATCATTTCTTTTCCAATAAACATTTATTGCTTCCATGATTCAGCTTTCTACAAAGCTTAGTCTATACCATCACCATTACATAATCCACCATCCAACATGACTCAAACTTCATCTACCTAAGAATGACTCGTATCAGTTACTCTCCATCCTCTCGCCCATTACAATGCCCAGTGTTGCAAGAAAAGCACTCACAATCTTGCACATTTCGAAGGCACTCATCATATTAACCAATCTTCCCATATCTCACCCCCACTAGAGCATACACAAGACAATGGACACCGTCATGAAGCTCATTCATCTCATCTATGCAGCAGCCAAATAAGCAAACAATCATTACAAGATAAAGTTAAATTAAACTCTTTGCCCATCAAAACAACCAAAGCTATGTTTTTACAAAAACCACCCACTTCACTGTAGTTGAAACTTCTAAGTAGCTAAACCCTACAAATTCATCTTCTTTTCTTCCATTTTCCCCCAGACTTCACACTTCTGGGTAAGAAACCATTAACTCACTATACTCAACTAGATCACAATCAGCTTCTCCCACAAATTCCCCACTAAATCAAGCAACAAACAGCACCACAAAAATGAATCCAAGTAAGGCAAATCAGTCTCCAATCCCACTCAATGTAAACAAAACAAACAAATAACATCAAGAAATCAAAAGCAGATTGGAATTGAATTGAACTAACCTTAGCCACAGCAGCTTGTGTAGACCTGACTGATCTAGATTTCTGGGTAAAGCGCGGAATCCCGTCATAGAACTCCTCCTGGCTGACCTCGCCGGCGCCGTATCCGACCTCTTCCTTGCGACCATCCTCCTGCAACTGCTTGTTCATCACCTCCCTGACCTGCGGAGGAGTCAGCTTGGTCTTCTGCTCCGCATCCGGCTGATTCTGATGATGATAGCGATCAATCTGGCCGTTCCCTGTCCCATTCCCACTGTACAAGCCCCTATCTGGAATAGCAGACTTGGAGCAAAGCCCTCCCATGGCGTCAAACGCACAAATCCAGGAAACTGAAATTCAAGGGAAAAGCGATTCTCTAAGCTGCTGATCTATGAGTTGTTGTCATGAGTGGAAAAATCAAAATCGGAAAATGGAATCGGAGAAATCTAGAGAT
>JAYMSY010000449.1:0-12007 GCA_036897685.1 Monsonia emarginata | reverse complement strand
AACCTTAGATATGGGGCCCATAAAGATTAGAAGTCAGCCTCCATAGTGGGACGCTACGATAACTACAGTTGGCTTCGAAGTTGCAAGTCAAAGCCATGGTTGCAAACCATTGTGACCATTCTAGTAATGTGTAATTGAGTGTTGAAGTAGCAAGCAATGGGCAATGAGAGAGAGAACTAACATGGAATTGAACAGGGTTGCGCACATCAAGAATCAAACCGTTGGTGATAATTGGCGTTATCTGCGTACGCTTTGTGTTGTCTCCGGCACTTGGGATTGTGGTGGTAAGAGCCGCAAAAAATCTAGGCTTCCTATCGGACGATCCACTGTACCAGTATGCCCTCATGATTCAGTACACCGTCCCACCTGCCATGAATATAGGTACCATGTCGGAGCTATTTGATGTGGCTAAAGAGGAATGCTCGGTTCTCATGCTCTGGTCTTACTTGGTGGCCGCATTTGCTCTCACCGTCTGGTCCACCATCTTCATGTGGATCTTGTTGATCTGACATTCTTTTTTTTTTTTCCCTCCTGTAATCACAATACAACACTCCTCATTATCTCATCTCAATATCATTTATTTATCATGATTCAATCTCTCCCTCCCTGGTATTGTAGCAGCAGCGAGAAGAGGCAGGCAGTAGATTATTTTAGATGTTTAAAAATGTAGAACAAGTTGAAATTATGCCTGCTGTGTATGTAGTTGTTTGTATTCAATATCGAAATAGAAATCAAGTACTCGTCGTATGCAACATTTCCCAAAGCCTAGCCAAACACAATTCAAAATCCAATCAAATAAAATAATGTTACCACATTTACAACTTGATCTTCAATGCTCTGTCTTTACGACAGGCAGAGGTGGACACAGCACCCTAGGACTAAGTTGGGCCTGCAATCTGAAACTCTACCACACAAGATGCCAGCAAAGTATGTTTTTAGGTTCATAATGATCTATCTTTCTATACGAGTGTCAGTTGGAGTTTTGGCCGGTTTGGCTGCGGCTCCACAACCTCCATGTGAATCCTTACTGCTTGTAGGACATTGTAAGAAACACTACCGTCAATCTTCTTTATCTTCTGCTCTTGCTCATCCACCACCCATTCCCCACCTCCCTTCTCGCCCTTTGGTGTCAGGTATACTGGACCTTCTATTCCATACCTGCAAAATAATATACCGTCATCCCTGTCTCTGACCAAGTATTAAAAACCAACCATCAGATTTTTATATGCATCTTGGGGGCTCGTTCTCTCGCTCGAGTTACTAAATCAGAACAAGCCCAGAACCTCTCTTTTCCTCCAACACACTCCATCACAACATACAAAACACTAGACTTAGCGTGTATACTCTCAGAGAATCCACCGCCCCAAAAGCATCCTCTGCATGCACTGCCAAGCTATTGGACAGAACTTAGAAGGACCAGTAATTATAGAAGTAGAAATCCCATAATTCCCATTCACAACCCAACTGCTTCGGGGAGAAGTACTAATGTAATGTTAAGATATTATCTGCAATCCCTTTCCGAATTATGTGTACCTTTTTTTTAAATTTATTTTGGGTGAGGATGGGGATTGGCAAAAAAGGTGAGAGCAAAATCAGAGAGAGAAGAATTGGACAAAGAATTATGAAGACATACTTGGGTACAAAAACAATAAAACCATTGGATCTTATCTTTATTATTCTGGCCTCTGTGTCCGTAGGCCTACAAAAGAAAAGACATGTCATAAGCATGGATGTGTTATATTTGTCAGTGTGTGTGTGTGCGAGAGAGAGTACCGTTTTCTGAAATATATAAGTGTATGGAGTTCTACAGAGGATCGACTTGCCATCTGAGCATTCCTGTGCCTAAAATTCAAATCTGAGGAAAATATACATTCAACATCGTTAATATTCCGGATGCAGATTTGAAGGGGCAATACATTGTCAGAAATTGTGCAAGAAAGCTGATGCCAGTATTGAGTTTGATCTAATATGTGCATTTCAATGCAAACACCTTCAAAATTTAGGACTGGAAATATGATAAACAACAAAGTAAAGAAACCAGTTTTTGTCATCGGTAAGCCATGGAAATGATAATGGCAAGTAAGGATCATTAGAGCATTGCCCCGAAATTTAAAATGAAGTGTATTTCTTACTGTCAGCTATACTAGTGAGTTGGGGCCTGTCTTGGCACGATGGTGGAAGCTTGTAAATTCCTAAAGAAGCAGCAAGTAGCCTGTGTACAATGACATCTGCCAGAAAAATATATCAACTCAAATTACAATATCACATTCACCTAATAAGCCACATCCAATATTAATCTGACTAACCTGCATATCTCCTAATAGGAGATGTGAAATGAGTATAGAGAGCTGATGCAAGCCCATAATGATGAAACTCTGGAGGGCTAAGTTCACCGCTACAGAAATATACTGCCTACATTTTACCCAAAGAAGGCAAAAGAACTACAATTTAGAAGTGTACTAAATTACTTCTTGATTTGTTTAGTTGTTCAACTATAATTACCTGTGTCATGCATCTAGTAGCCAGTATCCTTATCAGCTTATTGAAGTATGGGTCGTCACCCTGTCAAACATTTATTGTATTAATAAATAGAAATCAGAAGAGAGCGTATCCATAAAACTGATGAAGACATGGTCCATTGCATCATAAAACAAATTCAGATAATGGCAAATTAACAAGGCACCATGTCATCTAAACAAAACCAGAAGAAAAAATGGCAGACAATCAAAGCAGATAGTTACAATTCAGGTACCCGACAAAAATACCAGTCAGTGAACCCCTATCCTCAGAAAATTAACAAAACCACACAATTCTTAAAATGACAAACATTTTGCTAGTGTTAAAGAATAAAGTTTATATTCAGATATGGTTAGTATTTCCTATTGTCTGGGTATCATATTTAGTGTCTTGTTCCTATTCCTAGTTTATTTCCTGTTTTAGTGTAGGTTTATTCCCCATATAATGGGATCTTTCTCTGGTACTTAAGAATCAATTCAATCAATATAGTTTGAGATTGAACAAAAACCATGCGCCCAGAAGCCAATAGCTATGGAAAAAACCTTACCACAGCACGGTCAAGTGAATCAGCAAACGCTTTGGACGACGAGACGTCCAAGTTGAGACCAATAGCAGCAGCAGTACGCAGAAGAGGTTCGAGCATCTCCTTCGTTGGAGTGGGAGGGCGCCTACACAACAGAGCAAGAACAACTAACCATAAGAGGAAGACCAGGAACAGTTCAATACAGGTAATCACACTATTCAACCAAAACCACATAATTCAACATGTTGGTTTCTCATGTTTAGCAGTTTCACCAGTGAACATATTTATTGCTTCTAAGTTCTAACTAACAGCAGAATGAAAAACACTAGTCCTGACTCTAGAGTCTAGACACACTTCAGAAAGATATTTTCTTAGGATATTGCATAACAACCATTAGTAACATTACAAAATTCTTAGTAAGTCGAACCAGCAACCTTATTTACAAAAATATATTGGCAAATGATAAGGAAATCTACGCTGACTAAATGATCTACCATCCACAGAGTGTTTCCAGCTAATTGTAAGTAAACATTCCACTTTATACAGCTACATTTTAGAGCTTTTAACACTGAAAAAATGTGTTCATCATTACTTTTAGGCATTCCCTGGATGAGGTGTGAGGAACTTCTGCTGCTAACCTTTGTGTCACTTACAGCCCTTTTTTGTATGAATGCAAACAAATATGGAGGGTAAAAACAACAAATACAAAACTACATACATACCTTAAGAGTGAACAGAGAGGGAAATGTTTAAGGATTTTCTCTGCCACTGAAATATTAGCAGCAAGCATAAACTCCTCAACCATTTGGTTTGCTTCTCGGATCTGATACATACCTGCGAAAACAACAGTTCCATAAAAAAAATTGAAATATACAAAGGAAAGCACATGCATATACATTCACAGTTTGGTAAAACACATTTTTCCATTGAAAATCACAAACAAAAGCATCCTGATGAGTGATGAACAAGCATCAGGCCCAAGATAATTCATAAAATTATTCAGTTTGACACAAACAGTGCATATCAAGTTGAAGCCACCGTAGAACACTTATAATTTGTTACTGTGCAATATCCAATGATAGATTCATATAACTCAAAGATAATTATTACTAGGCATTCAAGGAAATGTATATTGAGTAAATAATATATGTTTCGCCAAAACGAAAAAATAATATAATGGACAATAGATGGAATGGCACAAACAGTTTGTGATATATGCATTGAAAGAGGACCCATGTGATGGAGAGAAAATAGACCAGCAACATGACATGCTACTGAAGCAGCCCTGTCAATTGGACTTGTCGCCAATAATAAAGTGCGGAAGTTTAAGGATCCAGATCATCCACGGACAAATTAATTGAGTAGACCACTGACAACCATTTAACATTATTGTTTTTGCAAAATGAAGAGAAGTTTGAATTTTGCAATATTCCAATTTCAATTCAACAGTAATACTTTAAACAAATTACCAATGTCAAGGGGGTCATGAGTCTCCGTATCAATTTGAAATTTCACTTCGGCAGAAGCAAGAGTTAAGGCACCTCTCTCAATACGCCTACATCTCATTATCTGTGGGATTACGAATAGAAACATATCATTACCCTTATAACTTGCATGCAAATTAATGTCAGTTATTACCACTAACTCTGAGTAAGGAGGCAACCATATACCTTTGCTAAAGCATTCATATTTCTCAAATCAGTGGTTACCGGATCCATCAATCGACTGCATACATAGTGAAAGCAAATTACTTCAAGTTGAGAAACTTTTAACAGATAACACTGCATTACAAAGTTAGAACCACAACAAAGAGAACTGAGAAACCATGCATATATTAAGCCAGTGAAATTCTGAAAGCATTTGCAACCACAGCATCTCCTCTGCAAAGCAGAGAGGTCGTACATTCAACCCCACTTCACTGTTAAGACCCCAATGACCTATCCATTATCCAAAAGGAAGAAAGAATAGCAACAGTGTCTACTAGTAAACAACAAGTGGAAACATAGCTATCTAATATTATAAATTTATATTAAGCACTTCAATTTTCGGAGACAACTCTGAAAGAAACAGAAACCATTTTTTCCTTCTCAAAGCATCTTGAGATGCTTTATTCAAGGTGAGAATTGTACCAAACTAGCAAGGGTCCTATTTCTTGGGGTTGTCAAGACTTTTTCTGTTCCATATATCATTCGCTAATTACTATTTAGATACCGTTGCATAAAAAAACATGCTTGCCGGAAGAAAAATGAGCAAGTGAAATCCTTACGTAAACCTAATCAGTACCACTACCATGTCATCCGAGGTTGCCAAGGTGTTCCAGTCATGATCTAGAGCCTAGAAGGTCTTGCTCAATCCTTGAATGTGAAGGAACACATCAGGGAACAAAGGTACACAGTCCTAGCCCAATTGACTGCCTCAACTACCAGAATTCCTTTTAAAAGACTAAAAATTTTACAAAAACACTCATGTGACATCTCTTACTAAGCATCTTCCCACTTTCTGCATTGATTCACCTCAAGGCTGGTGCTCTATTAGTAACTAAAATCAAGCGAATTTCAGAAAGCTAAGTAATTAAGTACAAACCTAAAAACTGGCATTTCAATAACCTTTCACAATTTCAACTGAAATCATAAGAAAATATACCTATCATCCATTCTAGCCTGAGCTTCAACATATGACAAAGCTGCACATGATTTAATGACGCTTTTGGTGTAGCGTGTAGATATAATCTCTGCTTCAGGTGTCATTTCCTGGAATTTAGGAATCAATTGAACAATAAAAAAAATTACTCAAACTGATAAATACAGTAAACTTGTACGTGTGGAATACTGGAACGTGCACCAATTTGAGAATATGTATGTGTCTGTGTATCCCATGCCTCTGTCGTGTTGTTCCACTAAGCTTCAGAATGAATAAACATAAAATACAAGTTTGAACCAGGAAATCAATATCCTGCTCTATGGCAGCACTGATTTAAGACATTTTGGTAGAGCTCAGCCCATTAGGATCCCGAAAAGCCTTGTCTTCTGGATTTATATACCAGTGTGCTGGTTGTTTTATATGATTTTATATATATACTGACGTGCGTGGAACATAGATCTTGTTTCATTAGATGGGTTATTGGGTATCTTTAGACTACAATGCTAGCCTTAATATTTGTTTCGGATGTGAAATTTTGGATTTCAAGCAGAGTTCAAATATAGAGAACAATTTCAGAGAAACTGTCTTGCAATTATAGTCAGGATTGTGTCTGTTCCTGCATGCATCTTATTCAAAGTAATCAAATTGAGAAGAAACACAGTTTTGTTCCAACACTACTAACATTAGCTTATAAAGGACATACCTACTTTTAAGGAACACAAGAAGAAAGCAAGCCTCAAATTCAAAATTTGCTTATCAGTTAGAAACTTAGAACTTAACAGAGGACAGAGGACATACCCAAATTACAGAGAAAGCAAGTCTTTCCACATCAGCTCGAAGAGAACATACATCTGAAACATTAATATTTTATTCTAGTGAAATTTTGTGCAAGAAAATGAATGAACGTGAAATGAAGTATTTTTTCCAATATGATAATGCAAGCCTAACAGAAACGTGTACTCCAAAAAAGAAATACCTTCAGTTAGAGGCTTTGGAAGCATGTCAATTCGCCGCTCAACCAAGTATACAGATGTACCCCTTTGTGAAGCCTCGTCATCAAGTGGAGTTCCAGGGTGCACAAAATTTGTTACATCGGCAATATCTTAGGATTTTAACATTAAGGAAACCAGATAATGAGAATTGGACCAGAGCCACAACAAGGGAATGGCCGAGTAGGATAAGCTAAATCCAAACATAGATCTACTGCTCAAGTACATAGAGTGAATTTCTGTACAAAACCAATAGTGATAATCATTGAAAAATAATCCGTGCAAAAAGATAATAAGATCAAGCTTGAAGACATTTCAAATGAGGAAAAAACCTGTCAAACTGCTCAAAGAAGCAGCCACCTAAATCTGTTTAAGAAACACAAGATGTTAATTACACATCCAATTTTTCAAACTGCTTTTTTGGACACAATTTCTTTTCTATTCTTAATGATATGTCAGTTCTCCAGGACTTCCAAAATTTAAAGAATGTCAATACGGATACGGACTCCAACTTCAAAATTTCCATTTGGAAGAGCAGTGCAATGCAGTGCATCATCAATATCCTTGCATCCTAAAAAACACAGAAACATGACAATATATAGGGCACTGAACATCAGACTATGTTAAAGTGAATATTTTTCCAACATCAAAAGCCTCTAATGGACAAAATCATCATGTGAGAAACCATACGGAACAAATACTAAATATATACAATTCTCTTTAAAGGGAAGAAGATGCAGAAAGAACAAAAAACAAAAAGGAAAAAAAAAAGTCACGTGCCTGGAGGATCCACACTAAAGACCCGCAAATGACGCAAATCCAGCCTAATAGGATTTGTCAGATCTTCAGATGACACTGACCATGGTAATGGTGGCAAACATGACAGAACTTGTGATGAAAATAGTCTTGTGTTGATGTCATTCTCTATCAATACCACCTGCAGAATTCACAAAAACTAAATGAGTTTGTTTCATATGAACTTTTGCTCGTTCAATAATAACTTGCAATTCACAAAACAGGTTAGAACATCTAGACGTCATAAATGTTATGATTAGTACAGATAATATAAACATGGCAAAAGGAAGGTGATTGTTCCACATAGGGAGTGATGCACGGATAAATATGATTCTAGCATTATATACCTCAGTTTCAGTATCTCTGTCACCTATTTCTCCTATTGTCCGTACATAATGGCCAGAAGGATATCGAGACTGACAATCCCAAGTATCAACCGCCACAATGATTCTCTTGTCCATAAGATTCTCCAGCTGTCGAGTTTGAATCCTAATCTTCGGAAACCTACGATCTTTGGAGACAAATAATGGATGGGCAATGCCACCACTACCTGCAGGCATCTGCATCGGCTCCAAAGATCCACAATAACTGCATGAACCCATCATATCAGACAAACGAATATATTCTCTAAAGATTTAGAATATCGCTGAATCTGGAGACAGATGATGGCATGGCAAGAACAGCAACTCAATTGGCAGTTTAAAAAAAGTTCAAATGTGCATGCCAGAGGAGAAAAAAGGTATCATGAAACAAATATTAGTTCTGAACTGTCACACTATAAATCCGAATCCTAAATCTTCATGCATCAAAGGTGGAAGTTTCAAAAAAAAATAACTTTTAAGGAAGCCCATAGAGGCAGAGCATATGAAGAGGAGAATGAAATATGTAGTAAGTTAAGGACTATAATTAACAAACAGAGAAGAAGATATCTCAAATTTGACTTATAGAAATTCGGGTAACCCACCTGGGTTCGGGTTATAAAAAGAATGACCCGGTTCGTCCTGCAAAGAGGTACAACCGTAGTGCAGATTGGGGCGGGTCGCTCACTCACCTTTCCAGCATAAAAAAAACACAGTCCATTTGAGTCAAGTTCAAACATTAGTGGACTTTTTGTCTTCTTCACAGTTTGATGGGCCCCACACCATCCTTATCTTCTCATTTGCCTTACATCCCTCACAACACCTTATCCTCTTGTGGTCCTACCTACACTTTTCATCTCATTATTATTTCTTTTGTGTTGTTCCCTAGTTCAAGGATAAATAACCCCAGTTTTCGTTAATTTTTTTTACCCAAAAGTACATCTGATTAATCAAGGGGCTTGACAGAAGAGTTGACACTAGTTGGGGCTCCATGGTGATGAAAAATCCAAAGTTATGACTGTCAGTGTGCATTAAGTGGTTATAACTAAAACCCGAATTGAATTCAAATCAAAATAAAAAAATATTTATTCCAGGTGAGCAGCACACTTACGATTGCCAATTACGCTTAATAATACCAATAACGCGCCCAGATGGACGAGATGAAACAGAATTTGTGTCCCCAGTAGAACCTTGAGCTGGAGTTATAGTTCGAGGAGCATCATCCGCACTGTTTGGAGCAAGGTGAACATCATCTTCTTCCTCATCCTCTGCCAAAGCGAAACATTTATCAAGAAAACACAGTTGCAACCATGTACGATGCTATCTATGGCGCAAACTTCCTACACGTGCGCTTAAAAATTAATCAAAATACATGAAAAAGATATTTTTTTTCTTGCAGAAGGTAAACACCAAAGAAGCAAAGACTAATAATCACAAAGGAAATTAGCAAACCAAACAAGAATGATAGCTTGCAGAAGGTCGTAATTATACCCGTAAAAAGAATGACCATGAGTCCATGAAATGTAAGCTTAACCACCAAGATAGTTTCTTGGTGGCTGGCAATGAGATACAGGAAGATCAAATGGAGAAGGAAAGGTCTTGTAAGAAGAGGTTTATCTCAAGCAATATTCATTTTACCCTTTTCTAATTGTGCACCAAATTGCTCAATAAATCAAGACAGAAGATACTATAGGTGTATCATCTCCAGATTAACATAAAATCCATCCAATGTACCTAGATGGAATTCTAGAGAGTTAAGACACTGATATCAAGAGACTAGAGTGATTAACAAAGTGTGTGCTCCAATATGTAACCACTTTATCAACCATAGAGCTACAACAATCACAATTGTTTATGCTCCTTGTTGCTAGATTTACACTCATAATTCTTGACTAGATAATAAAAATTCATTATCGACACATCTATCCTTACAGGCCACATACATGCTCTTTATTCTGCTGCAGGACAGAACCATTGAGCATTGTGGTGCCAGTTTCAAAGCACAATCTAAACTGACTCCTGGTAACCAGATCTATTTGGCTACAACAAGCCTAAGGTTCCAACATGTACTGCACTACTGCCAGTTGGTCTAAGCTGAATAAAACTATACAGAGGTATCTTTTATTTTCCAAACCTTTTTATTAATCCATATTGAAATAGATTACTACAGAAAACTAGTTCTATTAATAGATAATAAGGATATCAATAAATAAACCAAAGAAATAGATTTCAGCTTCTTATGACAAATAAAGAAAACAAGTAACTGAGAGAGGAAGATAGAGAAAGGTCAATCAAAGTTAGCGAACACTATAGATGTTACCAGGTATTTGTTTCTCTTTGAAGGAGAAATTATTTCAAAACAACTGGTGTGGCTTTTGAATATAAAAAATTTGTAGATCAATGAAAGCTTGATTGCCACCAATTCCAACTGCCTTAAAGTAAGCCCAATGATTTAATATTTTCCTCCAAAGAACTACCCAAAAATAAATCTCACTCATATTGTACTAATATTTTCTTACAAGAAGATGCTAACAATCTTATCACAAAGTAAAGATAGAGATGGATTCAACTAGTACCCTCGTTCAGCCAACCAAATGACAATTGAGACATGTTAAGTCAAGTAAAAACTCAATGTATAAGGACACCATACAGCTTTCAAGAGCAGTGTTTGGCAATCAACAGTTTCAACTTTCAAGTAACTTTCCTTGGGAACAATATGTATATTTCACATTTTCAAACATGTATAGCCAGGAAGATTCAAGAGGCACGCTAAAAACATACCTTCTGCTATAGATAATGACTTTTCCTGCCACTGATCTTGAGGCAGAAGCTCAACTGCCACTATATCACCATCAAAAGCCCTATTCATGTTGCCACGCCCATTAATGATTATTTCATCACCTATGCTCTCACTTCCAACATATGCTTCAAATGGATTGTAACGGTTGACACGAAGTTTTCCTTGATGGTATATTCCACGATGCAAACCAGAAGTGATCTCAGACATAGGCTTATGCTGAACAAATATCAAAGAGCAAGCAGTTTCACACTAGCAAATATGTATACATATATAGTTTCATAAACCTATAAGAAAGCAAAACAAAGAAGTAAAAACAAAACTTTAAGGCAGACAAACACAAAAACAATACCTCGGGATAAATGACTTTTCTCTTTGATGGTCTCATATCTTCCACATCCTCCATGTTTACATCGGGATGCACAAGTAAGTCAAGTAAATTTGGTTGACCCAATGATTGCACATAAGATTCGACTGAAAAAAAAAGACATTAAGAGTTTAGGGCTTTGCATAAAATAGATCCACTCATTGGCATGATGATGATAATCATGTTGGTAAACAACATTATCAATCACAGATTCAATGAATAAACACATCTCTGACGTACTTGTTTCTGCGTGAATACCCTCTTCAATAGCTTTCCTTTTATTCTCCCTGTCGTTAGTTATAAGTAAAATCCGAGTTCCGTTGCCAAGATGATTTTGATACCACTGAGTAGCCACCCGAATTGCTGAATCAATACCACATAGTGCAATAAAAAAATATTATGTTTAGCAAAGAAAAATTAAAACGAGAATAGTCAATAGTCAAACCAATGATAATCATCAAAGGGCAGAAAGCATGATATGATATAAATCATAAAAGTTCGTGCAGAAAACCTCTGTCATTCCGATCATTTTTACTTTCGCCGGCCATGCTAGTAATGTATGTATCCCTGAATATATAGAAGAAAAATACTGAAGTTGTCAGCATAGATGCAACAAAATGAAGGTAAACCACTTCAACAGGCCTCCTATGATGAAATTCCATTACTTCCTCAGTTGCAGAAATAGATACAATATCCTTTACATAGCTAAGTTATTGATACTACATAGTGCTAACCAAATGAACCTACATGATCAGTTGCATATCTACTCACAATTGGTACAGACAATAATTTAGCAGCTCAAAAAATTTCAGATATGGTTTACCAATGTCAAACCCATTAAGCAACTTAAATTCTTTAGCTCAACAAGAAAGAACAACCGCAGCTAACCTATATACATATAATAAGAAATTTATTGAGAAGCTTTTATTTGCTAGACCAACTTACTTGTGATGTTCATTCAAGAAAACAACAAACTTCCTGAGGGTGTTATTGCATAGACCTCTAATTCTATTGTAAACA
>JAYMSY010000448.1:0-12020 GCA_036897685.1 Monsonia emarginata | reverse complement strand
CTGTGGTAGAATTTCGTGTTGGCATCACCATCCATCAACCATTTTGATTTATCTCTCTTTTTTGCGACTTGAATACCTCTCTTGGATTTGAAATACAAAGATATCCAAACACCGGATTTGGATTTAAAATTCAAAATTTCAAATGACGAATTTCAAATGAAATGGTGGTATCCTAACGCAAGCTCAAGCTATACATAAATATACTTGAGGACACTTAAAAATGACATAAATGTCCCCCCCATTAGACAAATTTTTTTTTTTTTTTTGAAGGAACCATTAGACAATTTTTAGTATTACCCTAAACATAGACATATCCTTTTTTATGGTTTATGAGAAACTACCAAAGAAGACGACGACGCCCAACGAGCTCTGTTCCACTCTACTCCAATTCAATTAGCAGCACACTTTAGTAAGGCTCAATTGGTGCTGTGAATTTAGGTTCAGCATATATTCTTGCATATCCAAACTCTTTTTGTAAGTTGTACCCAAGTAAACAACATTATAACCTAGATAAGTATTTAGTACAAATTCATTACAAAGTTGATAATCCTCAAGTAAAGCACAAACATTACTGGTTCTGACAATCAGAGATGAACATAGCAAACTTGTAATCCTTGATGGTCCAATATTTTGATATTGTACGGTATTTTACTCAAATGAATGGATGAAAATACAAGAGAAAATACATGAATGGCACCGGAAGTGGAGGAGGAGACATGCACATCCTGAGAAGAGAGTCGGACTGATTCAAGGCCGCCACCACGAGCTCCACGCTTCCATCGATGAGTTTCGTTTCGTTTCAGACGATGCCAGCCACACGAGCTCCATCTCCGACCATGATTTGCCTCAAACACCATCAATCCAAGCACCGAGGAGCTGCAATTCATAGTTCACCGCCAACTTCAGTCTGTCTCTAACTTAAGCGCTCACTTCAATCCATCCATTTGCTGAGCTTGAACATCAGTGAAAAAGAATGAGAAGAGACCTAAGAGTTGTGGGCGAAATGACTACATTGCCCTCCATTTAGTAAAAAATAAGTGTTGTTTTAGAAAATGAATGGACCAAATCCTAGCCACAAAAATAAATGGTTGTGATTTGTTTTATATTTGTATTTTAAACGGATGTTCTCGCATGACCAACTCCAAAAAACATTCACAGCTTTGAATGGAGTTTAGTGGTACTACGCAGTAGTGACAAACATAATATAATGAGAAAAGGTATAATAAATTAATTACATAGATAACATAACAATGATACAATTATGTACATGATTGTTTCTATATGCATTAATTCACACTGCAGTGAATTAGTGCTAAATGTACTTGGCCGGAAGAGCGGTTGTTCTTGGAAAGGAACTGAAAGGGCGGCGAAAGCTGTGCAAGTGTTGCCGGTTGCAGCCATTATTTTGGTTAGTGTTCGTGCATGCATTTACAATTAACGTCAACAATGAAGAAAAATAACACGAGCTTGTATATACATGTAACTTGTAGTCCAAATCTTCCTATTTGTCTCCAATGTTACCTTAGTTTCTTGATGCTCCCCATGGCTGGTAGAACTCTCCCGCCATTACCACTCCTCCCTGAGTCGAGAATTTGACAGTCATCATCAAAATCTAGATCATCATCCAAGCATTGGTAGTAATAATCTTGCTCCACAGGGTTGTTAGCTACTCTGAAATGTTGGTTCTGTTTCCTCTTTGACCGGCCTGTACTTCCTGTAAAATCATCATCATCTCCTGCCCAATTTATAGTTGGATCCGTGCTATCATCTCTCCTCCTCTTCATAGAGTCAGTGCTACTGCTGTTGCTTTTATCCATCTTCTTGTGTTCCTTGATGGTTGATTCAATGGTTTCTAGTACTCGATCACCGTACTTCAATGCCTTGACCCTAATTTGTGCCACGTTAATTGTTTGTTAAGCCATCAACATATAGGAGCAAGGAAGACATACAAGTTCCAACTTACTTTCCTATGCCATGGACTTCAACGAGTTCTTCCTTTGTTTTGGGAATTCTTCTGCTGATGTTATGCAGTACAGCATTACTAGATGGAGAAAATGCAGCAAGTTATTTAGGTCAGTCGCATCATCGAACATGAAGTCAGGAAAGAGAGAATTCCAATACCAAATTATACATAATTTTCACTATTTTTTCCGTACTATGCATAACATTACAAGGAGCAAACAATAGGGTAATAGGAGGGAACTCACGCAAATATGTGGTATGCCATGACCCCATCTGCAGACTCTTTAACTAGATTTGTTCGAAGAATTCGCAAAGCAGAGTATAGTTTGGCAGAGAGATCCTGCAGTAAAATATAGAGATGCTTTACTTAGGTAAGAGATTATTTGAACAAAAAGATTAGTAAGGAAGAAATGGAGGGTTGCAGGTGAGTGCATCTAAGCGCACCAAGTCTACTGCTGTTTGCGGTTGGGCAGGGGTGTCATTTTGTTGAGGGCTATGCTTCCCAAACGCCATGGAGCCTTTCGCTGGAGTTGCATCAGCTTTGCTCGTTCTAACTGCTTTCACTGAGGAAGGAAATCTGCAACGCAAGTTATCTATGAGAACCATATGAGCGGGGTAGATTGCATGTGCTGAGATGAAAAGTAAAATGTCATGCTCCTATAGATACAAAAGTATTCCGAGGATAATCAAGGTCTTATAAATTGACTTCACCATATACAAACAAGTGGTTTCATGAGCAGTAGCTAATATCAACTTCAGGATCAAATTTAAATCCAAACAAGGCAAGCAGATGACACTCTCATACAGTAAAATTCACATAGCAGTAGCAGATGGCCGAGCACCATCACTGAGTGAGATCACCCCAAATAAATACAAGAGGTAACTGCATGGGTTCATGAGTCATGACGCACTTCATAAAGCATAGAGATAAAGTAATATAAGAACCAGCAACAATGTGACAAACATATCTAGGGTGAATTGGTGGCAGATTAGCCTAGATGTTTTGGTTAATAGTTCAGAGGTTGCCAAAAGAATTTCAGTGAAGGCACTGGAAAAAGTTGCCAGTTTGATATTGTTGGTGATATGAAATGGGTTGTCCAACAAGCATCTGAGACAAATGTGCTGAATAGATTTGGAAGAACTAATAAATGAGATGCAGTCATAACAATAAGGAATAGGATGACTCCGAGCTAAACCTCAATATAATTTTCTGTCCACCAAAGAAGAGAGAATTAGCCTTTGATTCATTCACCTGAAAAACAATGAAGACGATCAATTTTCATGTATGTAAAAATAGGGGGAAAAAGCAGAAGCAAATTTTTAACTCTTTAATCTGCAACAATTAGATATGAGTGAAGGACAAATGAAGTCAAAACCTTTAACACTGATGTAACAGATCCATAAAGATCACTCTTCTTAACATCCTCCAAGAGAAAATCTTCTGTAACTAGATGACGCAATATACGGGAGGCTTCACCCTTGCCTAGATGTTTGCCAGCTCCATGGAGACCCAGAGTCTCATGTCTTTGTTTCTTGACCTAGACCATTGATATGAAATTAAAGCAGAGAATAAGCATGACAAGAGAAAGCATTGTGCATTGTTCTGTAGTTAAGAAAAAAAAGACATACAATCTGACTTAATGAGCCCCGATAGACTTCTAAAATATGTGATCCTGAGTATTGCTGCCTAGTTGACTTCACCAAATCAACCTAAGCAAAATATAATGAAACAACAGTGAATTCACCTTTAACAGAGACCATCAACGACAAAAACGCACAAAAACAATAGGGTAATCTAGAAATAATAATTCAGTCAAACCAATTGCTTTGCAATCTCTGTGACATCCTTCTCGATAAAACTTCTGACTTTTGAACAATTATCACAAGTCTTTTTACAGTTGCCAGAATCAAATTTTTCTCCAAAATGAACTAGCTGTAAGAAACGTCGGCAGTCAACATCATTTTCACAATAGCTAACCTGCACCAGTTAAAATCACTAAATTAGAACACTAGTTATAGTACAAGTGAGTAATGATAACCAATAAGAAGAAAGATACTCACAATTAAAGCATTTCCTGAGGGACCCTAAGTTGGCCTTAAGGCATGTTTATCCTATTTTCTTATTTTGAAAACCAAATACAATGAGAATGAATTAGAGCTTTCAAGTAACAGCTAGTGAGGTACTTGGGTAAGTCATGTGTTTATATACTCCCTGTCCCAAAATAAATGCCGTTACCATTTGGTTAATTAAGATTGGATTACCCATAATATCTTTCCATGAGTTATCTATAACAGCTTGAGTAGTTAGCACTAAACACATAGGAGGTAAACGGCGAGAAGTAACGCATTAAAATTCAAATGCTTGACTTTTATGTATAGTCAAGTTGGATGCTTATCTTGAGATAGAGGTACTATATAATCAAGCATTTCAGCCAGTGACACACACTGATGTCAAATCTGATTTAATGCATTTAGAAATATTCAAAATTTATGATTACATATAAAATATATGTTTGACATAAATTTTAATTTCTTTATCCCAATTTGTCATGTGTTTTTTCCTGAAAATGGTGAAGCCCATCCATTTGTGTCCAAATCCGTGCTTCCTATTAACAGCAACTAGCAACAAGAAGGTCATATCAAATTACCATACGCAAGAGATTTTCAGTATTTGTCTCAACTATCCTCTCAGTATTTGACGAATTGGCTCGACTGTATCCGACAGTCAATGGACTTTGCTCTATTACTCCTTGGCTAAGCATATGCTTGATTCGTAACTGAAAAACAGTAAGAAGCAGCATGCTATAACCAGAGAAAAAAGATATGAAAAAAAAACAAGAGGATGGCGGGCAAAATCTTCATGATTAAAAGCCAGAATTGATCAAAGCTTACATAGTCACTGTAGTTGTAATATAGCACACAAGATGAGCGCTGACCATCTCTACCTGCGCGGCCACACTCCTATAACATCATAACAAAAATTTAGATTAGGCAGTCCACAAATGTTGCACAACAATTCACAGTTGTTGAAACAAAACACAAACAAATTCAAAAGGATAGTCAATTTTTTTTTATAAAAGCAAGGTGGGGAATAACTTCATACCTGATGGTAGCCTTCAATAGATTTTGGGAGAGAGTGATGAATTACAAAGCGTACATCTGGTTTGTTGATGCCTGAAATAACTGTGTTAATATATGGTTTTATTTAGTTGATCATGAACCAACATGTGGAATTAGAATTAAATTAAGTTACCCATTCCAAATGCAACTGTAGCACAAATGATGTTGATTTCATCTTTGCTCCACTGCTTCTGAACATAAGCACGTTGAGCAGGTTCCATGCTACCATGGTAAAATGCTGCTTTATGTCCATATTCCTGGAAAAGAAAATGCATCCTGTTAGGAACATAATTTGCAAGAATATGACTGAAACTTTAGAATGTAGATTACAAGTTTAACTAATGGCATTTTCTTTTTCTTAATTCATTCCTTTGGCTGTCTAGTTCTAAAATCTTTTCATAGATGTTCACAATATGAGGAGAAAAATTCCACAAACTCTTACTATAGCAAGAAAAAATGATACAAGAACAGAGAACTAAGTAATTGTTCTTTGACAGGCAAAATGAAAAGAAATGTGTAACATGATCAAAACACTACTAACTACTAAAAATACAAGTGAAGATGAAGAAGAAAGGAACCAACCTGTAGCTTCTCGGCAACTTTTTCACAGTCCATCCTTGAAAGACAATAAATAATTCCACACTCATCAAAATGGTTTTCTTTAATGAATTTGTGAATGTCCTCCACACACTTTTTTGTTTTAGGGATTACAGAGTACCTGAAATGTTTGCATTTAATGCTATAGCAATTCGCATTCTGCAATAGTTTGATTATCTTCATTCAATACTTCCCATACTTACGTTAAATTTGGGCGATTAAAACTTTGACGGAAAATAATGCAGTTAACAAGGCCAAGAGCCCGTACAACATCTTCTTTTACACTGGCAGTTGCAGTGGCAGTTAAAGCTAACACTGGAGTATCTGGAAACTTCTGTTTCAAGATGCCAAGACCCTGGAAAGTCTCACTTGGCTTAGTCAACAAAAAAGTAAATTGTCAGGAGTATTAATTCATTAATTTTTTAAATCAAACCTGATAATCTGGTCTAAAATCATGGCCCCATTGGCTAACACAATGAGCTTCATCAATAACTATCCTGGCTAGAAGTTTACGAGCATGTAAACTCTCCAAGTGCCGCAACAGAACATCACTCCTGCAGCCAAAATGGTAAAGTTCCAAATGTTTAACACCACGTCTATTTTAAGATTAGGGTGTTAGTTTTCATTAGCACAGTACATAAATAATATCACAGCTCCCAAATTGTTGGCACTCAGGCACCAATATGGCAACATCGGTTGTCCCTAAAAGTTTAAAGGTTGGATTTGGATACTACTTGAAGAATTTTAAAACATTTATATTTATGCATGTGATCTGGAGATCATTGGCAGTGCAACAGGCAACACACGGGCCACATGCATGTGAGAAGAATTCTCATACATAGAATAAAGGAAGCAAAGAAAATGTCTTCTGTCCTCAGGTATATATTAGTGACTTACAAACTTCACATTACAATAGGTACGGAAATATGTAGCAACTACTAAAATTATATTATCATTATATGTATTTATTTGTAATACTCTATGCTTGTGGTTCCATTTGGCCATAATTGAGTCAGTAATCAATATTATACGCCATGATTATGGAACAGAAAATCTAGCACTGAGCAATATACATGTTATTGGAGGTCACTACTTAGATCTTCAATAATTTTAGGTAGCAAGCAACAGCTTATCTAAAGCTGGCTAGACTTCATTTAACTAGCATTATTCTCAATTTTAAAGCACTCCTTTATGCTGGATGTTACTTAAAATTAGTTAAAAACACAGTAACGCTAGTTATTGCTACCATGTTGTTCCCTTTAGGTTATACTTTTAAGTATATTGAACCGGTAATGAGGCTTAAATAACATAACATGATAATATTTTAGGCAGAAAACAAACACTTACTTGGCAACTTTCTCCGGTGTGACATACAACAGCTTGTATCTACAACAATCAGAACTTAGTTCCCTAAGAATATCCTGTTGTTCACTCCACTCCATATTGGCACTTAAGTAAGTAGCAGGTATGTTTACCTATAATACAACCAAAAGGAGAGGAAATGTAAATGGTTAGACGGGCATTTGCTCAATACACCATACCAAAATAAGGGCAAGACAACATTACAACAACCAAGAAAAAAACAGCTCTAATACAGCAAAGCTCACCTGCAACAGATGCATTATTTGGTCTTGGATAAGTGAAACAAGGGGAGAAATCACCAATGTTATACCCGGGCAAACAAGAGCAGGGAGCTGCAATGGAACAAAATTCAAAAGTGTAGTATGACAGTTTTAGATTTAGTTCTTATGAACAGTATCTAAAGGCACCCAAAACTGCAAACTAAATCCAGAAAAATTAATAGTACTATGACCATAAATCTTTCAATCAAGAAAGTAGGCCACTAAATTCTGCCTTCCACAAAATGTGGACAAGTATGACAAACTAACCAGTAATCAAGATGTGAGAACTATATAAAAAAAACAAAATGATGATAAACTACTAGCATTTAGATGCAGGAAGAGAAGAAATATGTCTTGTGTCCAATAGATTAATACCTACAGAAGTATCAACTCCCAAGTGTGGTTTCATGTCATGGATGTTTTGTCACATCTCGCTTTGTTGTCTTATTCATTCTTAAAGATATGCCATATTGACTGTAACTACTAGTAACAGAAAAGTGCATATAATTGAATTGAAACAACCATAGTACACATTATGAAAGACATAAATCTATTGGCAATAAAAAATGTAAAAATGGTCATATAAATGTTGTACTTGTACCACCAAAGAAGTTAAATGTTATGAGATGAAGTTGTAGCCATAGATATGCTCAGGGTATGTCTATATTATGTAAGAGAAAGCTGTAGTCAATTCACTTCAATATTTTGCATTAAGGTATCATATTCTAATTTAAATTTAGTAATTTAATTATCATTCTTCTTATACGTTACCATCTTTTAGTTTGAGTTGAAAGTGTATGTGATAGTAACTAGAATGCAAAATAGTGATAGCGAAATTTGCAAACAGTGCTGTAGTTACTACTGAAGAAGCAGCGAAGCACCATAAATAAAGAGAGCTTACCTGATATGTTAAGCTTTTTCCTCCTCCCGTTGGCATTAAAACAAAAACATCATACCCACTCATTGTAGCATTGATGATCTCTTTTTGATTAGGCCGGAATGAGTGGTTTCCAAATACTCTCTTGTTGTTCGCCTGAAAGAAGCAGGCAAAGAAGAATCAGGAGGATAGGCAAAACAAGTAGAGTATCAACAAAATTCAGATAAGAACCTCCAACTTTTTTGTCCAAGGGAAATCCCCTCTACCCCACTCTTTGTCATTTGAGCCTTCAATATAATTTACTTCAATGCCCTTGGATATGTAATGTTCTCTTTCCAAAGGACCTGATGAAACACCATATGCACATTGGACAGGCATGGAAATTGTTGAGGATGCAGAAAAATGGGTCTTTCTTCTTTCCTCGTCAGCTGATGTGGGATGAAAGTTACTCTCAAGCAGCTGAATTTGTTTATTCAACTGTAACCTAACAATTAAAATGCACACAGGGATTAGAGAGGAAACTCAACAGTTTAATGCTTTTCGTTACTTAAAAGTATGCTAAGAACAAAGAACACGGACAAATGAAACAATGCAATGAAGATAACAAGATGCAAAATGATTCAATCTGCACAGTTGATGGTTGCATATTTGGTTTTTTAATTTATTATTGCCACAAATAGATATGAGAAAACTTGTCTAATGGCAAAATCACTGCTGTCCTTTTACTTTGGCTGGGTTTAGGAAAAAGGAATGAGGATGCAAACCTTTTGACACGAAGCTTCTCTATCTGTTCAGGGCTTAGGGTGTCAATATTGTCAAGAAGTTCGTTTGATACAGAAATTAAAATGTCCTTCATTTCCTGCACATGAAATGCTGCGTCTGGGCAATGTCCTAGCTGCATTAAATTCAAGAAATAGGGTTAACAAGCAGACACCATTATTACAAATAGAGAGAATTAAAAAGAAGAAACATCATAATTGTTCTAGATAAAAAATATACATACCTTGAGACCATGACTGCAATTGAAGCTCAATTCTGGTGCCGAACAGTTCTCTTGTCTCATAAAATCACTCCTATCCATAATAGGAGTAATGGGTGGGAGCTTAGATACTGAAGGTTGAGGTGTGGAAGTTGATTGGTAGTGTTCCAGAAGTATTTGGTCCACGTCAATATTCTAAGACCCCAAGTCATCATGCAAAAAGACAAATGCAAATGAGTCAATACACACTAAACAAATATACCAGAGTATGAGTTTTAACTAAAGTGCCAGACGTTCTGCCTAAAAGCAGGATATACCCCTACAGATTCTTGTCCACAGTCATATCAGTAATTTAAATGGGCATTAAACAGCTTGACTTATCTATTGATGTGTAAGCATACTAATGAATTCCTATTTTGTAGCATGAATTGCATGTGAGCTCAAATTAAAATTCAAAGAATAGACAATTCAATTTCATTAACAAATAACTAACTTAGCTCCAAATGTGCCAAGCTGATCATACGACATTGATTCAGAAGTCAAGAACTCCATATCCTGAATATTATACTGACTTCAAAGAATCATAAGTTCTTTGCACTAATCAAAATCAAGACATGAATTACTACCTCAAGTACTTCATCATCATCTAAATCAGTAGACAAGACTTGACTGGACTCATTTGTTTCCTTGGTACACGCAGTATATGGTCCAGCCTGAGAGTGAGAACTACTCGCTGCTGATCCTTTAAGTTCACTCTGCCCCCCCAGACCATTTCCATTTCCAGCTTCTGCATCTCTGTTACTACCCAATGGGAACAAATTGCCAGAGTGAGGTGCATATGCAGTATGTCTTCCCTTGGCTTCATTGAAGTCTTGATGTGCTTGCAAACATTCAGAATATTTTTGTGTGTATGAGCTTTGTGAGACGGTTCTTTTGACACCACTAGAAAATTCTGCACCAATGCTATTAACTGATACAGTTTTTCCAGGTTTTATGTAGTTCCTGCTTGACAACTTCAAATTAGAAAGACTCTGCCACGCCTGCCATAAGTTTACAATCTAAGTGATTACCAAATCCGATTCAACTCATTCAATATATAATGAAGTCAAAGTTATAAACCCTGAAATTGAAGAGTTAATCTCCAAGCGGAAAATAATCATCATAATATATAAACAGGATGTTTGATGGAGAATCTTCTGAAGTCTGCCCATTTTACCTTTTCTACTTGAAAACTCTGCGGCCCCTGAAAATTATGAATCTGACAGGTCAATAACCTATGAGAAATGGAAAAAAAATTCATTTTGAGTAAATTAATTATGTATTGGAAAACAGTAAAGCAATATCATGTCAATTCAAGGGAGACAAAAAACACAGGAATTGGCACTCAAGTATGCACTACCATTGCTTAAATCTCTGATGCTAAATGTAAGCAAACAAAAAGAAACAGAATATACAAATCAGATAACTCCGTTTCAGATTCAATTGTGTATTTCTAACAAAGCTGTCCATGAAGTTGTTAATGGACTTCCTACCATATTAAATCAAGACACACAATATACTTGGTAGAGTGCAGCCAAGTGCCAATCAAGGTAATGCAGATACGTGCCATCCAACACATAAATAGCAGTAAATTACCTCCCAGGCATTGCTCCTTTGGGAGTAGGCTTTTGTGTTGGTAAGGAAAAAAGGAAATTTGAGATCAAAAACTTATTTTGATTCAAGAAATTATCATGTGCATCCACATGTTGCGACCAATTGACTTGAGGAAGTTTGTCGACGGATTTGGAACCTTCACGTGCATTGCTCAAACTGCATTTCATCAAACCAACAAATTACCCATTAATTCTACAAGAAACAAAAAGAATATAAAAATTACAAATAACATTAGTAGACAACTATGGCAACTCTTGCCTCATACGCCTTCCTGTTGCCATTGGTTAACTAATCCTCGAAGGATCCTCCTAACCAGAAACTCCTTCACTTTCAAACCTACCACCATGAAAACAGAATTACTTGAGCTTAATTGAATCTCTAATACAACTTTTTGCGTGTGCTAAACTGATAACATACAAAATTGGTTCCAAATTTTCAAACAACCCAAGCAACAGTAGCAGAAGAATCAATTCACCAAGTAAAAGGAAATCCACGCACCTTAAAATGACAAAATGTTGCGAGAAACAAAACCAGAAGCAATCCAATTTGTGATGAGCGAGCAGCAGAATCCAGAAATAGTCCGAAATGATTGAAAATCACAAGAACGAGTAGAGCCAGTGGCAGGAAGAAAAGTGGAGTGACCTCCGATTGGGGCTTTTCCTAGGGTTCCAGCGGCGGAGAGTATGAAATTTTGCGGGTGTGTTTTGGCTGTGAAGTGGGCGAGCTTTTTTTAGAAAAAATTTCTTTTACTCAAAAAGGCCGAGAGAGCTCGGAGGGTTTGAAATTTTGCGCGGCGTGTGAAGTGGCGGGATTTTTCAGAAAAATTTTCTTTTACAGTGTCACTGTAGTGCAGCCTCAAAAATGCATCACTCGGGCATGAAATACTTGGTGCTTGTTTGGTAGATCGGTTGGAAAAAAGATAATGCTTGTAAAATATTTGAAACGTACGTAAGATGTTTAAAATGTCCATAAGAGAAAGATGGTTTATTTGATAAAATAAATTATATAACATGTTTTAGAAAGTGATATTGTTTAGTAAAAATTATCTAGAAATGTTTATAAATTAGTTAAAAAACCAAAATACCCTTTGAAGCAAGAAAATAAAAAAAAATCATAAACACATTAAAGTGAAGATCGACCTTGAAACACAAAATTTAACCTTTCAATAATTAAAATATTAATCGTGCAAAATGTTGACCTTCAAATGCAA
>JAYMSY010000447.1:0-12022 GCA_036897685.1 Monsonia emarginata | reverse complement strand
GAGAGGCGAGGAGCGAAGGAGAGAGAGAGAGAGAGAGAGAGATTTGGGGAAGATGGTGTTTTTGGAACACTAAAAAAAGTATATGGATTAAAATCTAATGATTAGAAAGTTTATGGTCAAAATATAACTATTGAAATTTTGGGGGGATTGGGCTCCAACAAATCATGCTTAGTAGGATTAAAAAAAAAGAAATTGCCCACGAAGAAAAAAGAAGACAGCTCAGTAACTTAACGATGATTTTTGACTGATTGTAACGGCAGTAACCAGATTGACCGACTTTTGAAAATTCAGCAACCAATTTGTTAGTACGAAAAGTTTAACAACCAATTTGACCCAGCACCCAAAGTTTAGTAACCAATTGTGCATTTAAACCTAATTGTTTTCTTTGATGAATTGGCCAAGAAATTGAGGATTTATCATAGAACTGCGTCTCATCTAAGGTGATGCAGCCTAGATTAACTTCGGTTTGGATCAATTGCTAAGGAGAATGAGAATATCAAATTAGCCATCTGGGTTCTCAAGGTAGAATTGGTAGGGCTTAATATTTTGCAGTAAAAGATAGGGATGTCACAGGAATATGCCCCGAGTTAATGTGATAGAATTAGAGGTCAACGGAAGCAACCTCTTTGACTCTTGTCTAGAATTCATGGCATTAGCACTAGAATGATAGAATAATGATTCGTAATTGTATATTTGGGTAACTTGGGTAGAGAAACCCCGCAATCATTCTCTCCTAGCTACTTATCTTTGTTTTTGTGTGCTTAATTTTGCGTTCCTTTACTTTCTCGTCTCGGTATATAACTTCAGTTTACCTTCTCAATCATATATTAAATTCTCACTTTAGTTAATATAATTAATTTAGCATAGTTAAAGAATCTGATTGATCTATTAATATTCAATTGGTCCCCGTGGGTTTCACATTTGTACATCTGGTAAACTTTATTACTTGTGACCACGTACTCTTGCATGTGTAGTCCCGATGGGACACAACAACACCCCTAAATCGTCAATTCCGCACCATTTCTCTCAATTTTATCACACCAAACAACTCGTCTTTTCTCTCTCTCACCCCTTAATTCGCTAAAGCCTCGAACCTATGTCTTCCGCGAGATGTATTGTACCAGGTGGCAAAGCCTTCTCTATACAATCTCCCTCTCTCTCCTCCTATTTTTCTTTGTCTACTGCCAAGGCTTAACTAGAGTGGTCAAAACAAGGAGCAATCATTTCAATCGTGGTCAATTTGTAACAGGGTCCTCCTCAACCGATAACTAACGACAACTGACAACTTTGCCACCGCCTAATCCCAGTCAACCAACCCTATCAAGCCTCTTAAAAGGGACACAATCGGGTCTGATTTAATAAAGGTTGCATCAGGATAGAAATGGTGTTAAGTGTTAGGCACGTGTCGAGTGGCTATTAGGTGGTGGAAGTCTGAGAGAAAATGAAAAGCAATTGTGTTTTTATGGGGAAATGGATTTGTCGTTGTAGTAATGGGCAGGGGTGGATTGTTGCTGGATGGGGGTGCGTAGATCACATAACCTAGCGCACGTAAACCGCTGTTACTTTTGTCTGGTTCGGGACGGGGGCTTCCGTATGTGTGAAACGCACCACCCCTGTTGGTTGTTGTTATGCTGTGAATGTCCTCTCATTGCGTAATTATCGTGTGGGAGATGCATAAAATATCATGAAAAATAAAAGCAAGCTCCGATTGATAGGTTTGGGTTCAGTCTTACTCAGGTTATTCTAAGTGTTTGTACAACAACCCTCTGTTCTAAAATAATGGTTTTATTTTCAAAAATATTGTTTCGTGTCTCATTTTTATTTTAGGTAGTAGGTTTAATAAAGATTATCGATTGTGCCCTTTCATAAGTGACTTCAATTGAAGAGTTTGTGGTACATGAGAGGCAAAACATGAAAAGTGAAAGCACAAAACTGAGAATTCTTAACGTTTTCAAATGGTAAAATAAGACACTTGTTTTAAAATTGATGGAGTATGAAAAGTAGTTGAAAGCACTTCCTCCTAAAATATGCTGAAATTGGCTTTAAGAAATAGTATGTGTTGTTTTATAAAATAAACACTAGAAGATGTTTTTGAATAAACAATGTTGTTTGGTAAAATTTACTCCTATTTGGAAATTGTTAAAATTTTGTAAAGTGTTTATATTAGCTAAAAGGTCCGTGGAAGTTGTTGAACTTTGGCCAACTGTTCAATATGGTTGTTGAACTTTGCGTTTAAACAGTTGAGTTGTTGAACTTTGAAAAATTAGTCAACCTAGTTGTTATCGTCCAACTCCGTTCATTTCCACCGTTAAGTGCTGACATGGAAATTCAAAAAAAATAATTTTAATTATTTTCCACGTATCAGTCATTGATTGGCTGATTTTTTTATTTAATTATGTTAAATTACAAAATTGACCCAATAGTTTTTATTTTTACCTAAAACTTCTAATTAATTACATTATGACTAAAATCTTCTTAGGTCTCTCAAAGTAGACATCTTCTCCAACTCTTTACACCACCATCCCCACCTCTCCATGGCTGTCGACGACGAAGATGAGAACTCATTCTTGCTGATGTTTGCTTTGTCCATTTCACAATTTATAAGCACAAAACAAACCCAATTCTCCAAAACCACTCTCCCTAGCAACACACTCTAACCTTAATCTCTCTCTCTCTCAATTTCGCCGCTTAATTTGGGTTTTTGCTCTTCTGGGTTTTGCTTCTCAATTTTTCTGGTTCTTCTTCTTCGAAGAAGAAGATATGGAGGAACAGAGGACTACGAGTCTCGATGATTTCCGGCTTCACCTGTCTCAGACTGAGACTGAAATCGTCGAATTCATGGAGATGATGCGTCTCGCTCAATTACAATCTGACATGGCGCTGCCGTTTCCGCCTAATAGGCTTCTCCTCCTCCTCGTCGATTTCCCTTCACCTGGGGCTCCAAGAGGCAGAGATTTGCAATCGATCGAAGCCCATCATCATCGCAAGGTCGTGGTGTCTTGCCGTCATTATCACCAGCGAATAAAGTCAAGGTCGACAGCGCCTCCAGCCACACCGCCACTCTCGCATTCCCTCCTAGCGAATCAAAACAACTTCCAAATTGGCATTTTCAATTTCACAAATCTCAATCAAATATCTATTTAATTCCTCGCCTACATCTAAATACATAAATTTTCAAATCTAAAGCCACTACTCGATTTCCTACAACCTAACCCAAACACAAAATTGAAAATGCCAATTTGGAAGTTGCTCTTACATCCACTCGATGAACTTCCCAACTGCAAACCCAAACTCTTCTCTCTTGATCATCAATTTCAGCGGCGGAGAAGTGAAGTATTGCTCTTTCTATTTCTTCGGTTCTCTCTCGTGGTCAAGTAACTCCTCATCTCCTTTCTACTATTCCTTTCTTCCTGAAACCATAGCTATAGTGTCATGTTCTGCTTCGTTTCTCATAATTTGTAGTGTAATGAAATGGACACTATAAAATTTCTGATAATTTGTAAGTGTGTTCCTAGATTGTCATTCATGTCAATTAGTATATCATAGCCAACGTACTCCCTCTGTCCCATTATCAGTGTCCTACTTTCTTAAGCTGGTTTCTGAAAAATAGTGTCCTACTTTCCTTGTTAGGAAGTTAATTTGTATGAAATACCATCACTTTAGCTATCACAACTTAATGGGTTAGCGTAGCACATGAGAAGATGTGAGGGAAAGTCAAGGCATAAATTCATTATCCTTAATCTTTGCTGAAAGTCAAATAGGACACTCATCTTGGGATAGAGGGAGTGCATTTATTTTCGTGAGGCAAAGTTATCCTATTGAGTCAAACAAAGTGAATGGTTTTAGTGATAGGACGAGGGAAAAAACTCTACTTAACTAAATTTGGTAAAATTGTATAATTTCTCTAATGGTCGTCTTGCTTTCGAGATAGAATTTTGACTGTCCCATGGCTCACTCTACAGAATGAGCAGGTTCATGTTCAGGGTCTTTTAATTGTTGTTTTTATCTTGTCAAATTCGATACCTCCATGAATTATATTCAAGTCATTTATCTGTGCTTCAGATGACTACAAGGAAGGGGAGTACGGATGTCCATGAATTTGATGGGACTTTTCTTGGTTCTCATGCTCATTATAAAGTGACATCTGTCATTGGGCACGTTTTCAGGTTATCTTTCTGTACAGAGTAGTCAATCTGGAAAATTTCTACTTGCTCTACCTTTGTGCAACGTGGTTGTTTTATGTTTCTTTTTTGCTATGGATTAGTCCCTTGATTTGCTTGTAGGTGAAAATTTCTTTCATGCATCATCCTTGCCTTTAGCCGTTTATTGCTAATTAATTTGGCTCGATTTCAATGTCTATGAACACAGAATGGCCTAATTTGCTTTTGTATGATCTTTGCCACATTTTAGATTTACAATGTTGTCTGCAAGGTTCGATGCAAGTTGTTAAAACAGTCCATATCTGATGGTGAATTAGTATTTGCAAAAGTTTAAATTGACCAATTCGATACAGCTTTCGAAAAAAAACCCTCCTATATAATGCATTGATTTCATTTATTTGGTGAGTCAGAGCTAGATAAATGCTTTGTTGAGTTTATGCACTGAAATCAAACACCAGCTGATGTAGCCAGCATGTTCTTGTGCTGCGTTTCTGGCCCGACGCATGATATGACTGTCAGGATGCTCCCTCCCTCCCTCTCTCTCTCTCTCTCTCTCTCTCTTTCTCTCTCTCTGACACACACGCACGCACGTTTTTGTTTTACTTCATGAACACACACACACACACACACTGTACGCATATATTTTTGTTTTACTTCATGAACCATGCTATAATCATCTCATAATTTTTTAATCAAACAATGTTGCTTGAGTAGACTACTCATTTCATCTGCAACAAGTACACTTTTTGTTACTTTTTTGCTGGTTCCTAGTTGATTTGAGTTTATCTGGAGAGGTTGTTTATGGTATGTGATTTGCATATTATAAGATTTATAACATGTTGGCATATTTTCAAATTAGTAATTCTTCTCTCTGCATGAATCTAGTGTAGATTTTCCAGGAACTTATCAAAATTGGGCAGCCACTGATCCTCTGGATCTTTTTGAGGCTCCGATTATAAAGTCCGAATCCAACCCAAAGGTACAACTTTTTTGGCTATAACCTATCCAAATTTAGCTAATTTTGACTTCTTTCTGTATGTCGACTTTTTTTTTATCCCCCTTTTTCTTATCAGAAATAAGCTTTTTGATAAAGCTTAACTTAGTTGCCCAAGTGGTAAAGAGATTACTTCTCTATGAGCAAGATCTTGAGTTCAAATCAAATTGCCTATCCAGAAAAAAAAACAAAGAACTTAGGTGGAAGGTCTTGTTGGCTAAGTATGAACTTCATTTTATGTTTTATTAATGTTGGAAACCAGGCATATAATCATTTGCTATTGATTTTTGCCACAGAATGTTCGGTGACACTGATATGGACATTTACATGCATGGTTGTCCCGTACTCTTCTGTGCATCAAATAAGCAAATCTTGTACCGTGCTTTTTTGTACAATATAATTGTGGTTTTGGAAAAAAATCTTATCTGCATATGCCGTATGGTTGTGCTTGTGAGTTGTGACCCAAATTTGTACCAAGAAGCATACTATTTCCCTTTATAGCTGACTCATTCACATTATGAGTCGCGATGTTTCTAATTTTTTTATTAGATGAGTAATATTGTCTTAATCTAACTACTTCATCTGGGGATTAAGGTTCATATTTGCCGGCATTTAAGTCAGGAAGCTCGTGGTTTTGGTCACTTGGTATTATGGTTGGACTGTGATCGTGAAGGTGAAAACATATGCTTTGAAGGTAACTGTTCTAGTTTTCTTGTGTACCATAATGTCCATGATATTCAGTCAATTCAGTTTTATTTCCTTATATTAAATCTTCTTTTTTTATCAGGCTTATATTAAATCTTAAACAATAGCAAAGTAGGAGTTTTGTTACTTTATGTTAAATCCTTACAAGTAGTTAGAGCATGGCAAAATGCCAATATCGAGCAGAAACTTACATGGTGCTAATTTTGATTTCCACAGTTTTAGCTACTGAATTTGAATGTGATGCCATACCTTATATAGGTTAGCTAAGCTTTCAGGTCAAGAAGATACTCTGGCCAAAACAGACGTTTTGTTAGGGAGTACTGTAACAGTAACTGTTAGAAGTAAAAACTAATAATACTTATTGTAATTGTCATTGTGATTTTCAGAAATCAAATTGGAGTCAGTGAAAGCCCTTCTTTCATTCATTCTCTTATAAGTTGTTTTTACTGGTTTAGAAATAGGTTTTACAGCTTTGTCATAGAGTGTGTCTCACATGCTAGGTTCTTAGGTCTGTCATTTTATCCTCTGATTTTTTAGGATTTGGTTCAGGACATGCATTGATGTTGCTGGTTGGTAGGGAACAATGAGTCATATCACGACTTAGGGGGTGTCAAGTTCTGGAGAGCAATTTTGTATAGTCTTCTGTGGTGCATCTGTCAAGAGGATAGACAGATTTTTGAGGGTTTTGAAATTTTGCTAGATCATCTGAAGTTATCATTATGACAAATGTTCATATTGTTGAGTTTTCTAGATGAGATAACTCCTATTATCGCGACTTTTTTTTTTCTTTCCAAGATAGTTTGAAATTTGAAGTTGACTTTTGCTTCTGTGGTTGTTCCGCTGGGCACCTATTTTGCTTAGGATGACATGCCCTTGTGCTTCCTTTAAATGTGTCTATCTTGGCGACAAAATCAATGTATTTGAACTTTACTTGCAGGATATTGTGCTGTACTTCTAAAAAAGTGCCTAGTTTCTTGTTCATGAAGTAATGCATGCATGTGTTACTGTTAATTTGTTATATAACGTGTTTCAGCATATCTTTGGTAATGCTTGTTTTCTTTCTAGTTATTGTGTCAAGAGTCTGGAATAAGAGTATATTTTACTGGTGTGGTTTTTATACTACATGTGACAGACTGATTTTTTGTGATCTCTTTATTTGTAAGATACATATAGAATGACCTGATGAATTAGGATCTTTTTCCTTGTGTGCATGTGTGTATGTAAAAGATAAAAGGATTTTCCTAGCTGGTTTCTGTTATCCTCACTCTTGTTGAAGTCCTTGAAGATGAGGCTGTACATGCTTTACTGCTATAGATCATCTGTTGTCCTCATTTTTTCCCAAATGTTCAATTTTGCAGTTATAGAGTGCACAGGCTTTCTTGAAAATGAGGGTAGAAGAAAGATTTATCGTGCACGCTTTTCTTCTGTTACCGAGAAGGACATCTTGAAAGCTATGGACAACCTTGTTGAACCTAACAAAGATGAGGCATTGGCTGTAGATGCTCGACAAGAGATAGACTTAAAAGTAGGGGTCGCCTTCACACGTTTCCAGACTAGTTATTTCCAGGGGAAATATGGGAATCTTGATTCCAGAGTTATCTCGTACGTTCTCCCTTCTCGCTCCCTGTTTGTATCGCATCGGGATTCAAGCATTTAGGGTTGATTTTTTTGTCTTCAGTTCTTTATGTCAAACCTTTTCTGCCCAGTGGATGGAGAATAAACTGGATTGATTCTCTTACATCATTACCTACTATTTCATTTTCCTGATATGGATTAACTTTTTGTTACTATAAATTCTGCTTTATTCCCGTTTCAGATGTGCATTCTATATGTTACCATTTTTGAATATGTTATCATTTATTAATTGACTGAACCTTTTCTGATTAAAATCTTTGTATATCTGATCTCGTGCTTTTAATTTTTCATTTCAAGTCCTAATTTGATCATTCCTATCAATTTCTTCAGCTATGGGCCATGTCAAACTCCTACACTTGGGTTTTGCGTACAGCGCTATTTGCAAATGACTACTTTTAAGCCAGAAAAATTCTGGTCTTTGCGGCCTTACTTAATGCGCAGTGGTTATGAACTTCAGCTAGAATGGGAACGCAACAAGTTGTTTGACTTGGATGTGAGACTTTATTTGCGTTACACTTTCAGTGTTGTCTGGCTCAGAGGTTTTCCTTACAAAGATAATGTCGATTAATGGTTTATGTATGACAGGTGGCTATGATGTTTCAAAAGTTCGTAATGAATGATGGGGTTTTAGAAGTAACTGGAATATCTGAGAAGCAGGAAACCAAAAGTCGCCCTTCTGGTCTCAATACAGTGAATCTCCTTAAGGTTAGAGAAACTAAGGCTTGTATTTCATCCTATTACTAGTACATTTATATTTCAAATCAATGTTACAGGGACACTCTGAGTAGTGATCTGTCTGGCTCTTGATAAAATGTTACTGTAGATATAAGAATATTCCAATTTGCGAATATTATAACAAACTATTTTTGGCGATGAAAGGTTTATAATTGGATTACCACGCTATGAAACCATTCAAAGTTGAATTTTGTATTTCATTGAGCCTTAACTGGATTTATTTAATTCTATATCTTATTCTCTGAACTCATACTGAGAAAATAGGAAATAAAAAGATTGTGGGTAGAAAGGCTGATTCATGTAATTGTTATCCTCTTGTAATCTGTACTATTTCAATATAGTAATGTATTTATTTGTTTTTTAATACTCATTTATGTAAATTATCTTTCTCAGTTTACATGCTCATGAAAGAATTATCATATTCTTGGCACAAATATGGAAATTGGGGTCAATGCTAGAGATAATTACTATGATAAATTATTATACTTCACAAACTGCAAACGTAAGAGTTGAGGACTTCAACTCTGATGATGAAATATCTTTTTGTTATTGTATATAAATACTTTCAGGTAATCTGATCGACGTAATGCATTTCATTCAGGTTGCTTCAAGTGCATTAGGATTTGGACCTCAAATGGCTATGCAACTTGCTGAACGCTTGTATACTCAAGGTTTCATCAGGTGTATTTTTTATGATGCCCCCATTCATAGTGCTCAGTTACTTTGTCGGTTCTTCCTCAATGGCCTTAATTGTGTTCTTTTGGGACTATAGACTGGATGCTTTTTCAACACTCTATGGTTGTGTACTAAGCCTGATATAATGTGAGGTTTAGGGGAGCTCCACCTAAATAGATGGTTTCCTTCTGCATATAGTTTGCTCATATGACAACATCCACACATCTCATTCCGTGTTAAAATAGAAAGAGTATCATGCTTTGCAAAATATTATTTGGTCTTTCATGGCAAAATTATTGATAGTAAAGACACCTATTATGAGGTGAATCTTCAAGCCAAATCAATTTTAATGATTTGATTGTGAAACATAGGTGTTTATAGGTTTTAATCTTTTTATTTGGAATATATTATTACTACCTCTGTCCCAAAATGAGTGTCCACTTTCCTTGCTTGGAAGTTATAGCTATAACCTCTTAGTGGGTTAGCACATGGAAGTACATGGGGCCATGTTGGGGGGAATTCAAGCAATAACTCCACCAAGCTTTAATTTTTTGTAAAAAGCAATGGGGCACTTATTTTCAGATGGAGAGAGAGTATTAGTTACAATTTCAAAACAATACTAGTTGACAAGTAGCATCCTTATGAGTGAATTGGAATAACATTCTATTGTCTTAACAAGTTCCCCAATTAAAATATGTGGGACAGCGCATGAGACATTATGGTGCGTTGATGCTCATGTAACTTTGGTTTTTCTGATACTTTTGAAATCTAATCGCTAATTTTTGAATTTTGTTGTGTGGATACTTCAGTTATCCACGAACAGAGAGCACATCCTACCCTTCTTCATTTGACTTTAAAGGCACACTTAGTGCTCAAACAAATAATCCAATATGGGGCAAGTATGTCCAAGGACTGCTTGCTGATGGTTATCACAAGCCACGTTCAGGAACTGATGCAGGTGATCATCCTCCTATAACACCAATGAGGTCAGCAACTGAGGAAACATTAGGCGACGATGCTTGGAGACTTTACCAATATGTTTGTCAACATTTTATAGGGACTGTATCTCCTGATTGCAAGTATATAAGGTAAAAAGATTTAGTACCGAGTCCTTGTTCACTAATTCATATATTATCTGACACTTCAAATTGGCATATAAAAGATGATGCTTTCTGACATTAGAAGCCAAATAAATTCCACTGCATTTCCTGTGTTCATTACTAATATGAGATGTTTTTGCTTCCTTTGTTCATTTTTCCGTTTGATCATGTAAATCCTCGTTTATGCTTAAAAGCTCTGTTCTAGTTTTGCAGCTTTTGCCTATTCAACTTCATATAGATACAAATTCCTTGGTTGAAGATTTTCATTCTCCTTCATTTACAAGATCAGAAAGTAATTTTATTTACAATGATGCAGTTGACTAGAATCAAATTTCATTACCAATGTATATCTTGCCCAGCCTGAAAAGTTGTATTGATAAGCTTTTTCCTAGATTGATCTTGGGTAATTTAACAAAGAAACCTAGATGACCAGATGTTTTTATAATGAACAATATATTTATTGGTGGATAATGAAACCATTAAAATTTAGGTAGCGTTTGTTTAAGAGTGTGGCAATAAGAATGGGAATGGCCAAATTTGTGAGTAATTTTGACACATTTTGATTCCCATTCCCACATTTTCTCCCTAGGCAAAAAAATTAGTGCCTCAAAATTGATGGAATGAGATTCCCCTATAGGGATCGTAAAAACTTTGTTATCCTCCTTGTCTACACAAAGGCTCCTCATTTACACACAGAGAGGGTCATTCCCATTGCCACACATTTAAACAAACGCTACCTCATGGCAGTTTGAGTTCTGAACTGCTATCTTACTTTAGCACAGCATCTGGGTGATTTAAAAACACCTTTTAGGCATCAAGAGGCTGCAATAGGCCTTGAGGATCAACATAATATTTGCTGTAATGACCCTCAAATTATCAAACTCAATTGAACTGAAAATTCAAATGATTTTCCTCAAACTTGAAGAACAACTACAAGGAAATGGCTTGGCTTCCAACACTCAAATGGAGCTCAAGCTTTCAAGGACAACTTAAGAAAACAACACTAACTGAATTGAAAAATAAAGCACGATTAGAGCTCGGCGAGGCTCATAGATCACTCACTTAGAGATGTAGAGCTTGCTGGTCGAAGTAAGAGAAGACGCAGAGGAGGGAGAGAGCGACACATTATTCATTTTCTTCAATAAAATGCCTTAATGCATTGCTTCCGCCTTTTAAATTCCAATTGTTGTGTTGAGATGGGCTTCGATTGTTATGGGCTTGGTGACTTGGTCTACAAATGGGTCAGACCCATTCCATTTATAGCGATGGATTGATATAACATAAAAATGGTATAGTGCTGATACGAGTACTTTGTAACATTGTTTTTATCGCCTAATCCTCGCATTTTCAGCTTAACTCACTCCAATTTTGTATATTTATCTACTATATTTCACACATTCGATAGATGTTTCACTTCCACAGGTCTTTTTCTTGAGGATGAAGGAAACTCGAATAAATCTCATGGAAATAAAGAAAATGATATCATTTTGAAGACAAGTGCTGCTGAAGAAATTTGTGGGAGTTCTACGTTGATGTCAGTAGTCGTGTGATCGTCCCTCAAGGGGTCGCCCAACCACCTAGTTGGCAGTTAACCTTGATTGACTGCACAAAACCCGAAGTCAAGTCAAGGAACAAAAATCATAGTCAACAGTCGGCATACCTCTAGTTTGAGGTAGCGAGACCTCATTTATTGTACCTGAGGATCCATATCCAAGTACATCTGTTGCAATCAAAGGAGATCAGATCTAATTGTGGAAATCGTGGAAAACACGCGACAGCTGGCATGGCAGTCGACCAACCTTGAGATTCGAGCCTATAAATGTTGCGAATTATAATAACACACAACAATTACACTTCAGACAAACGTTAATTTCCCCTTGATCCTATAGGCCGATTACTACCGTATTCGAGCAATATAGAACATAAATTAAAAGCAACAGATTTTAACAAACCGAAATCACAGCGTATAGAAATATTTGACAGTAAAGAAAATTAAAAAAAAGTTCAGGTTACAGAAT
>JAYMSY010000446.1:0-12025 GCA_036897685.1 Monsonia emarginata | reverse complement strand
TAAAAGTGTTCCACTTGGCTCAAGTGATCAAGGCGCTCAACTTATAACCAAAAGATTATGGGTTCGAGCTTTGTTGGAAACCCCTGAAGAAGATAGTATAATATTTTTATTAGTCAAAACAACTTTTTTTCATATTATAATCATCAAAATCAGAAGTTAGAAATAATCAGCTTTTTTTAAAGATTATTTATGAATTATAATCTACTGATTAAAATCTATTTTTACATTTACCAAACACTTCACTAAAGAATTTAGTGATTAAAACGTAGTTTGACCAGATTATGATATAATCCAAACACTCTCTTCATTTTCATGAGACTGAACAATTTATTTGACTGATGTAGTAGTTTTTATTATTATTATTATTATTTTTTGAGGTATTTATTATTTTTTTATTAGGAAAAAGAAAATTAGTTTTAGTAAGTTGTAAAAACGGTGCGTATTGAGGGTCCTAATCCTAACCGCACTTAGCATCTTCTTCGTCTCCCTCCACCGCGATAGAGAGCAGTTGGAGGCGCCCTAGACAAAAGCAGCAGCCGAAGCTGCAAAACACGAACACTGACCGCTCTAGCCTCTGCTACTCCCATCAATCTTCTATATAAACGTTGAATCGAACCTCTTTCAGGTCTTTGGTACTTGGATTGATTCGAAGACAATGGCTTCGTTGAAGAGGAAGACATTGGACGGAGAGCCAACCGGCGAGCCACCGCAGAAGCAGCTGCAGCAGGATAGAGGAAATAGTTCGGTGATTGCAGAGGAATCTGTAGCGTGCGTACACGACGTTTCGTACCCGGAGGGCTATGTGGCTCCTCCTCCTCCTCCCTCTACTTCAGACAAGAAGGAGCCTGCAAAGAAGTTCCCTTTCACTCTCGACCCTTTTCAGTCTGAAGCCATCAAGTGCCTTGACCATGCCCAGTCCGTCATGGTAAGTTTCTCAATTACCCATTTGCTCTTCTGCTAAACTATGATTCTCCTGATGATAATACTCCTAATTCGTTGAAGAATATGATGTGTGGAATGTGGCTGGCTTCAGTTTTGTGGGAAACTTTGGCTATTGGGTATTGCACATGCCTTTGTTTTTACTTCTTAGTACAGTAAGATATGTTGTGTATAGTTTCTTACTACCTCCCATCCAATGACCCATTAAACTTGATACTAAACTATGCTTCTTCCTCTGCCTCTGTCACACTGGAGAACAGTAAAGAATGTGATTTGTATGCAATGTGGATAGCTTCTATCTTTGAAAGTCTTGTGAGACAATTTGCCTGTTTTTTTAAGATTGGATATTGCTCAATGCTCATGGCCTTGTTGCCTCTTCTTAAATCACTTTCAGTAAGATATGTAGTGCATAGTAACAATACTCTTTTGCTTTTCTTATGCACAAGTAGGGTAATTAGTTCAACACATGTATTCATGTTGAGTTTCTGGGTTCGTGTACTCTTTCCGGTCTGGTTAATTCACAAAAAGTTATTATTTTTGCTGTTTTTGGAGTTAACGGACCGTCTTGGTACTGATGTGATGTCAAATCGTTATTAGGATTAATGTTTGTTTACGAATCATAGGCCAAGCCTTTTCTTTTTTTTAATTCTTATTTAAATACACAGGTCTCTGCCCATACTTCAGCTGGGAAAACTGTTGTAGCTTTGTATGCCATTGCTATGTCATTGCAAAATAAGCAACGGGTCATATACACTTCACCAATAAAGGCACTGAGCAACCAAAAGTATAGGGAGTTCAAAGAAGAGTTTTCAGATGTTGGTTTGATGACAGGAGATGTGACAATAGAGCCCAATGCATCTTGCTTGGTGGGTTCGACTCTACTTTTCATCTCTCTCCTCTTTGGAGCATCAGTTTGTCCTTTTTCATTAATTGATGCAGTTTGATTATAGGTAATGACCACAGAGATCTGGCGTAGCATGCTATACAGAGGATCGGAGATTGTTCGGGAGGTGGCCTGGATTATTTTTGACGAAGTACATTATATGCGTGATCGAGAGAGGGGTGTGGTATGGGAAGAAAGTATTGTTATGGCTCCAAAGAACTCACGATTTGTTTTTCTCTCTGCTACTGTGCCCAATGCTAAGGAATTTTCTGATTGGGTTGCAAAGGTATCTCCATTTTCAATTAGCATTCATCTTCAGATTCTCATAATTCAAAAAAAGAATAAAAAGGGCGTATTAGTGGTACTGTTATGCCCTGGAGTTCGTATAGCTAGCAAATGATGTAACCAGTTGAGATTTTTTTGTGCTGCCATTGAACTCTCTTTTTCGTATGGTATTGATACAGGTTCACCAACAACCATGTCATATTGTTTATACAGATTATCGACCAACACCTCTTCAGCATTATATTTTCCCTTCTGGCGGTGATGGTCTATTCTTGGCGGTAGATGAGAAGGGAAAGTTTCGTGAGGACAGCTTTCAGAAAGCTCTAAACGCACTTGTTCCTGCCAGTGAAGGCGAAAGGAAAAGAGATCATGGAAAAGGGCAAAAGGGTTTGGTGGTGGGTAAAGTTGGTGAAGAAAGTGATATCTTCAAGATGGTTAAAATGATCATTTCACGGCAGTATGATCCTGTCATACTTTTTAGTTTTAGCAAAAGGGAATGTGAATTTCTGGCAATGCAGGTAAATTTTTTTTTTCTTATCCTTTTTATAAAATGTGCCGTTTGTCATAATGTTCATTTTATATCCGGCTGTTGTTTGTTTGGTTTATGGTTTAGGCCATAGAGGAGTATGACAACGTTTTGCTTGGTATACCTTAGAGCACAGACCTTTATCTTTTGGTCGTGTTTTGTTCTCTATTTGGTTAACCCATCCAAAATGATAGTGTGTATTTCTTAGTGTTCATATTTACCTGGCTTTATCCATTGTCGTTGAATTTCAAGCATTGATCTTCAATATATATTGATTTTTTATGGGTGTGGTTCTTTGTTTTATGTCATAAACTATTGGCTTTCCTTACTTTTGAATATGTTGCCAATGCTTCATTTTCGATTTGGCATTGCAGATGGCCAAAATGGATCTAAATGAAGATGATGAAAAAAAGAATATAGAATCTATCTTCTGGAGTGCTATGGATATGCTTTCAGATGATGATAAGAAGCTACCTCAGGCAAGTTATTATTCCCGCCCTTTCCTAGTCTGTGTTCATGTTCATTTGTTGATTGGCTCATTTTGGTTACATATAGTCATATATTGTTTGTATGATAAAGGTTGATGTTCTAGCTTATGCTATGTTGCTATGTCAATAATATGTGTGTGAATTTTGTTTGCGACAGGTTTCGAATATGTTGCCGCTCTTGAAACGTGGAATTGGTGTTCATCATTCTGGCTTGCTCCCCATTCTTAAGGAAGTAATTGAGATATTGTTTCAGGAAGGGCTAATCAAGGTTAATAGCAAAAATTATGAATTTAGCTTCTGTTATTGTTCATATAATTCTTATATCCCAAATGACAAAACCAAGTATTGTTGCTGTTTTCACACACCTGATATTTTCGTAGTATAAACTACAATCTAGAGGCACTAGAGAGTCAATTTCAGTATTTTAGTGCAGGCATATTTTTGTCCAAAACATTGCTTTACAAACTTAACATGTCTCTTTTTTTTAATCTCTTTGATGTTTAATTATTTCAAACTGATTGGCAATTTAATTTGTTTTTGCTTGCTTTGTTTATTTCTGGACTCGCTAAAAATTATCTATATTTTGAGGGACATAGTTTTCGTGTGTCTGTGTATAATTTTAGTTATTTGAATCTATGGGAAGGCTGAAACATCTTGTTTTCAGTGTTTGTTTGCCACAGAGACCTTCAGCATTGGTTTGAATATGCCTGCAAAAACTGTTGTATTCACAAATGTCCGCAAATTTGATGGAGATAAGTTTAGATGGATATCCAGTGGTGAGTACATACAGATGAGTGGCCGTGCTGGGCGTAGAGGTATCGATGAACGCGGGATATGCATCCTCATGGTAGATGAGAAGATTGAACCTTCCACTGCTAAAACAATGCTTAAAGGAAGTGCTGACTCGTTGAACAGGTTTGCATGTCGTTTCTTATGCAAATTTTCTGCTCACCTAATGGACTGATCCAATTGAAAGCCTCAACTAGAAAATACTTTAGATTAAGGGTTTAATAGTTTGCAGTTGAAGGGTTCAGCAGGAAAAAAATGTATCGCTGGGTTAGCTTTTGTACACCATTGAGTTACAACACTATAGGAATACAGAGCCTTATAAAGGGTGGTCAGTGCATGAGACTTCCACCTTTGTGAATTCTGGAGAGAGTTATTTAAGCATGTAACCTTACTGTTCTGCAGAGAGGGTGTTATCTAGGCTAAGCCTGTGATCTTAAGGTGACATGGCGGTAGCAATATCATTGTGCCATATCTCACCCTCAAAAGAAAACCTTGCAGTTAAACTGAAACTCTTTGTAAGTTTATGTTTATATATTTTGTTAATCTACAAACTGTTGTTTGACCTTGTTTCCCCCTCTGCCTTCCAGTGCATTTCATTTGAGCTATAACATGCTTTTGAATCAAATGCGTTCTGAGGATGGAGATGCTGAAAATTTGCTCCGAAATTCATTCTACCAGTTCCAAGCAGACCGTGCCATTCCTGATCTTGAGGTTAATATTTTCAGAGTCCTGAATTTGGATTTGACTTATGTTCTGGTATTCCAAGTATATTATGTTTTTTTGTTGGGACGTTCTCAGTGATTTATAGTAATTTTGTGTTCGATATAAAATGATTACCAAATGTCTATGTTTGCCATGATATTGAATTGGTTTAGAGATCCGTGTCTGTTAAACTGGCCCAGCCACTGGTGGTGTCTACTTTCTAAATAGTTATTTGCCTGTAAGCGGACTACAAATAGTAATTATTCAAGCTATATTGGATTGTTTCACATAACTAGATTGGAAACCCTGTTAAAGACAGGGAAGGAATAATATCCTCTATGCCTATTGCCTATGTGGATTAAACTTTAAGAACCAAAAATGCTGATGAACTTATCAGCAATAAGTTCATAGGTAGTACAGATTGATGATATCACATATAGAATATGAAAACCTTATTGATTAACCTGAGAAAATATGAGATTACTACCTTTATTTATTTAACAATACTATAATTGCAGAAGCAAGCAAAGAACCTTGAAGAAGAGAGGGATTCGATTATAATTGAAGAAGAAGATAGCTTGAAGAATTATTACAATTTGATACAGCAGTACAGAAGTTTGAAGAAGGATGTACGTGATATTGTGCTTTCTCCAAAATACTGCTTACCCTTCTTGCAACCAGGCAGACTTGTGTGCATCGAGTGCACTAAGAGTGGTGAAAATTCCCCTGTTATCTCCATTGAAGACCAGGTTACATGGGGGGTAATAATCAATTTTGAGAGGATGAAAAGTGTTTCTGAAGGTGATTCTTTTAATGATTCTGGGCATGCATTTTTTTAATACAAGCTTCAGTTTACCTAAAGTGATGAACTATACAGATGACACAAGTACAAGACCAGAAGATGCAAACTACAAAGTGGATGTCCTTACAAGATGTGTAAAGATCAAAGAGGGAGTTGCAAAAAAGACTATTAAAATTGTCCCACTGAAAGAACCTGGAGAGCCAGTTGTTGTTTCTGTTCCTATCTCTCAGGTATAGTTCCTGATGCTCATCCTCTTATCTATCTTCGTCATTCTTTTTATTAAGAGCTAATGTGTCGTTCTCTCACTGACATCTTCCATGAATAATTCAGATTTTTACTTTCATTTAAAACTGGAAGTTTAATGGGAAATGTTACAGAAGTTTCCGATTGAGTTGTCAAATTGTTTTTTCCCCCAATGTACATACCAGCTATATGGAGAAGTTTGAGTTTTTCATCAAGCATTTAGAGAAATTTCTCAACTTGGTTTGGGGTTAGCAGAGAAAAATGATTTCGAAGAGAGAATTTTCTTGTTGATTTGGAACTTCTTTTCTTGGATTTTATTGCCATTCATGAGCCCGTTTAGAGAACTTTGATAACCTTTTGATTTCAAAAGGACTCGTTGCCTTATTAACTTCATTATGCGCAGGTTCATAGCTTAAGTAGTGTTCGTGTGATCATAGCAAAGGATCTTTTGCCTTTGGAAGCTCGAGAAAACACGCTGAAGAAGGTTTCGGAAGTTCTTTCTAGATTTGCTAAAGAAGGGGTACCTCTCCTTGATCCCGAGGATGATATGAAGGTATCTTATTGCCTTAGTTTTGTTTTCCACTGGCCTTTTAGTCCTATCGCACTTTCTTTCAGTGTTATAATTTTCTACTTTTGTCGTTCTTCAGGTTCAAAGTAGCTCATACAAAAAGGCAGCCCGCAGAATAGAAGCTCTGGAGAGCCTATTTGAAAAGCATGAAATTGCCAAATCTCCGCTCATTGAGCAGAAGTTGAAAGTCTTACACAAGAAACAAGAATTGACTGCCAGGATCAAAGCTATCAGGAAAACCATGCGATCTTCAACTGCACTGGCTTTTAAAGATGAACTCAAGGCACGAAAACGTGTTCTCAGGAGACTAGGGTATTTGAACCTTACATATCCATTCCACTTCTCTCCCCTTTTTAATTATGTTTCAAGGTTATGCAATTTGTGAGACTACCCGCTGTAATGACATTTGATCATGTTAGTGGAAAATGTTTGCTTATCTCTCTTACTATTCTTGAATGTTGACATTATAATGATTTGAGTTGATTGGATTGCAGATATGCCACAAGTGATGATGTTGTGGAGTTGAAGGGGAAAGTTGCCTGCGAAATCAGTAGTGCAGATGAACTGACGCTCACAGAACTAATGTTCAATGGGGTTCTGAAGGACATAAAGGTGGAGGAGATGGTGTCTCTTCTTTCATGTTTTGTATGGCAGGAGAAACTCCAAGATGCTACAAAGCCTCGGGAGGAACTGGACCTGCTATTTGCCCAGTTGCAGGATACAGCGCGGAGGGTTGCAAAAGTTCAGCTTGAATGCAAGGTAAGCATTATTCCTTCCTCCGTTCCAAAATAAGTATCCTATAGTCCTCCCAATAGCCCCAAAATAAGCACCCACCTCTTCCTCTTTCTCCAAGATGGTTGGATGTATAAAAAAACCAATAATCACCATTTGTGCTCACTCAAAATCATCTACGTGTCTCAGGTCCAGATAGACGTGGAAAGATTTGTGAGTTCATTTAGACCGGATATAATGGAAGCTGTTTATGCATGGGCAAAGGGATCGAAATTCTACGAGATAATGGAAATAACGCAGGTATTTGAGGGGAGCTTGATCAGGGCAATCAGGAGGCTGGAGGAAGTACTGCAGCAGCTCATACAAGCAGCAAAGTCCATAGGAGAAACTGAGCTTGAAGCTAAATTTGAAGATGCTGTTTCCAAGATCAAGAGGGACATTGTGTTTGCAGCATCTCTTTACTTGTAATTTAACCATTTCCAGAGGATTTTTATTGACTTTCAGGAGGAAGTTGACTTGTTGTAACATTATTAGTAATTTTATTTGTATATACTAAGTTAAATGGCTAGATTTTTTTTCTTATGCAAATGAGAAGATGATTATGATCGCATAAGCAAAGTGCGGCGAAGGCACATGGATATTTGATGGGCCTTGTGATTATGATATTGTATGAAAATGAAGGCTCTGTTAAGTATTGCTTTGTTTGTGGCATTGATTATGTCGCTTGTAATACACTGTGTTATCATAATTTCATTATTTAGTTAGTAGAATCATCACCATGCCATAAGAAATGGTTTATTTGTGCAATAGAAAACATGCCTGAATCAATATGGGAGAAACTGAGCTTGAAGCCTAAACCAAAGATTGAGAGGGACATATACTAGTATGAAATATCATAGTACATTCCAATTCCATCACTTATTACAAACATGTACAACAGCATTGTTGCATCATTGCATGAACCTTGTAGGCCACATTCTCTGTTGCCATTTACTACTTTAACCCAAAACATTCCTTCATTTACATATTGTCTCCAATTTTACCCTTAAACACAATTAATTACACTTCATATTCCAAGTCAACTATATAAGTTTTATATGCTACCAAATAACATCAACAACCCAAAAACCCCAAGAGAAAAGGGGCACACCCTGACCCTGACCCTATCTTAAAAACAAAAGCCTAAGAAGTAAAAGGATTTTCCTATTTTATGTGGTTACACAATCTGCAGCCTGTACTCTTTTCATCATTATCTCATTTCATCATTGGTCCTGCTTAGTTTGGCCTAGACTTGGATCCTCTATCCACAACACCTTGGTTCCCCTCACCTCAGCTGGTTGAGCATATCGTTCCCGACTCTGGAACTGTTTGTTTTCACATACATGCCACCATCTGTCACCGACTGCACTTACTTATTCCTTCCATTCCTCTTAACATAGCCTTGCCCGCCCAGGATTTAGAAGAGATTCCGCCATCCTCCAACCCTACCACAAGTCAACACAAAACAGATTAAAAGGCACATAACACCTCTTATTAAAGAAGCAAATATGCACAGCTGCAAACAAGAGACAGATGAAGTTGCAATGGACTTCAACTTTTCCTGAGTTCAAGCGCCTCCATTAGAGTGTGCACATGGTCATAACTCATAACACCTTGCACACTTTTCCAGATATCAATTGCTTTAAAAGCATGCTGAAAAACATATGCTTATTCACAACATTTACTGAAGTAAGCATCCAAAGACCTTGGGATTGAACCAAGGATTTTCTTCTGATGCAAACACAATCATTATCTTGAAGAATCGCTCGTTTACTTATGCACCGTAGAAAGGAGTAAGTGCCAAAAAAATAGCATATATAGGCCTCTGCTAGCTAAAAGGTACTGTTCTCAGAATTCAAATAGTTCAAAGCTGATAGATACCCAGTCCCAGACAAAAAAGATAGAACCCAAGAAGAGGGCTCATAAATAACACACTGAACTGGAAAGATTGGAAGGTATGAATGGTCAACAGGAATTGAACAAGAGCTACAGGTCGGGATCACAGTAAACAAAGAGCTCTGCCCCCTTAAAAGCCTCTAAAACAGAACCCCAAGCTCAAGCACTGACTCAAACACTTGTACAAGGAAAAAAATGGGAAAGACGTCATAATCTCCACTTACTTGTTCTGCAGCCTTTGTCTTGAAAACCCCATAGGATGCTGAGACCATCTTACATGACTCAGCAATGTGAGCATCAATATCGGCATTAGTGGGTGTGAAGTTTGAATAACCATGTTCTAGCTGCTTCCTAGTTGAAGACTGATTCTCACTTGAGGAACGAATAAAATGCAGAAGCACATGAGCCTGAAATGCAAATAAAAGATAACATCTTAATCTCTAATATGAAAGGCTCCACCTACTACCATGGAAATATGGAATGCTCACAAAACAGGAGAAATGTATCTTACATGGAAGGCTGCTTTTAAAATGTCATCAGATTTTGCTTGATCCTTGAATAATGCGTATACTTTACCTTTTGAAGGATTATATGTCACTATGTATCTCTCCTTCTGTCATTGACGAATATAACATAATATTTCACATGAGAAAGGATTTCATCAAATAAATAGATCAACACTCAGTGTGTGTGAAAGAAAGTCATTTCATATGTATCCTACCTCAAATAGAGGCTCGACGGCAAGATATTCACCTGGGTCTTGAAAGGCCTCCTTAAATCTGGGTCCTGAGCAAACATTTAAACAAAGATGTCCATCAGAAAGCAGTCACAAACAAGAGGAACATGGAGTGTTATTTTGTAAGTAAGAGACTTGTGTGATTATAAAAAGAGATACCTAAGACAATAGGCACTTCTTTCAACCATGGGACACTGAGTATGCTTTCTTTCTTGTTCCCCTCCTCCAGTGATGGAATACGCCCTGCAAAGAGCAAAAACAGAATGTTCAACCATTATACATCAGAAAAAATACACTCGCTCTTCTCATGAAGTGGACTTGACCTCAATTAGTGCAAACTGATAAAAAACTGGGAAGATCACATCCTAACCTGTGTTCAGGAAGGTGTCTACTGCAACTTTAAATCTTGCCCGGTTCAAGGTATGCAGCACAACAGAGCTAACCTGCAAAAAAGAGAATCAGCAAAATTAATTGAGAGGGAGATGGAACCAGCAAAATTAATTAATCAGTGTGTGTGAGAGAGAGAGAACCTCTTGGTAAGAGCTGAAGACATATCCAAATGAAAGGAAAGCAAATGTAGCAATCAAGTTTGGATTTCTTTTTGATAACATGATACTCATGCCAGTTCCCAACTTCAAAAGATATAACATTCTCTTGCGTTAGCTTCAAGTATAATAAAGGTTCATGCATATAAAATGCAATTTAACAATAAAATAATTATTACTCAGTACGAATAACATGTAAATTTTCAAGCAGTGACTGGCACAATATATAATAGGCGAGCAGATTATTAAATAATATCACAAGCTTTCATCAAGGGATTGCCATCATCACATTTTCAGGTAGTACTAACAATTGAAGCACATAACACAAGTAACTACACATGGAATTTACAGTCTTTTTTATAGGCATGTAACATTGTACCTAACTGCCACGTTATAAACTTTAAAATATGACAATTTCTTTAATTAGATATTCCAAAAACAATGTGTTCTGAAGGAACGTGTACTTGATATAACATGTTGCACTGCCACTCATAAAACAGAGATACACCAATCAGAATGAAAGATGCAACCAAGAATACAGTACTAAAAAAGGTGCCAGCATTGCAACTGGTTAGCAACCTTCAGCATGTTAAAATTGTATTATTTGAATCTTCATATTAAAGAAAAAGATTTGGACAGTCCAGGAAGAAACACCTGACTTATCAAGGGTATACTGAACAGGAATGATCCACGTGTGAAGAAATAACAGATGGATATGGAAACTAGAAATAAGTAAAGAGCATAAATTTGAGCAGAAAGCAAGAACAAGAAGCTCTGATCCCCAATAGAACACAGACGTGATTCCTTGGTAAATATGAACAGCCTCAAAATACAGCTTCGGTACACAATACTATGGTGTAGGCCGAAATTCGTTAATTAGAGAGGTTAACAAATATACCAGATCCGCAATATTGCCAACACATTCACCCTTGGCAGTCACATCCCCAATATTTTCTCCTTTAGCAAAGGCTTTGTAAATTGGTGTGCGAGTTGATGTTGAAGTTACAGCACCAACATTCTACAGACACAAAAAAACGAAGAGAGAAGAATGTGAAGATGCAGACATAATTATTCCACTAATCTACAGTGGGGAAAAGATAAGTCTAAACCTTTGCAACATTCGCAGCACAAGCTAAAGGCAGAAAAAGGTGTGGCACAGCTGCAGTAGCCAACTCAACTCCAGCACCCAATTCCATAAGAAGATCACCCACAAATCGTAGCTTTTACCACATAACAATTTGCAGGAGATAGACCATGTTTGTCAGTTGAGAAATCCTCCAGTTGAAATTCGTCCAAACAAACAATTAAATAATCAGAAAAGATATGATTGTGTCAAGTAAAAAAATACCTGTTTTAGATCATAATCAAATTTCCTTCCTTGTCGGGAGAAAAGCATTTTCCCAACACGCCCAGCACCATCCTATTTCGGGCATAGCATAATACGAGTTTCATTAAACATCAGCTTGTGATCAAGAACATGTAGCTAGCAGTCAGTATCAACAGGAAAGTAGGATAATGCAATGTGGCCACAGCACATACTAGTATGTATACCAAGTAGGGTTTAAAGTTAATTGGAAATTCGAATCCAAAACTCAAAATGGAAGCTTTGATGATGGTAAATTCTAAATAGTCACAGTCAGAGTCACAAGACTATATGCAGGGGAGGAAATCAAGAAACGGTAGAGAGTAAAGTAAACAAAAACATTAATAGAAACAAAACGAGCTCTTGTTAGGGGCAATTTGGAAGAACAGAGACCTTGAGAATCCAGTTGATAGCAACAGCACCGGAAGCGGCAGAGTTTCTGGAGACTTCAACAGAAGCCAAAAAGGAGAGGGTGGGGAACACGCCACT
>JAYMSY010000445.1:0-12026 GCA_036897685.1 Monsonia emarginata | reverse complement strand
TGACATACAACTCAACGACCTGACAAGCGAAGTCAGCTGCTATCGGGTCGCTTGGAAGCCGTAATGACGACAACCGAGTGCGGTAGCCAATATAACAGCCTACTAAAGGTGGTCTAACATACCAAATAAAGATGACAATTTTGAACTCAAAATTGAAAAACCTGAAGTCTAATACCGAAATTTCAAATTGAATTCGAGTTTTCTTATATCAGCTTGAATTCTAAAATCGAATTCGTTAAGTTACCCGAGTTATCAGCTCTAATGACAACTATTTATTAAAGACAACAAATATATCAATATTAAGAATAATTTTTTTTAAGTAATTAATCTCTATAACAAGACACTTTCTTAAAAAATCTCTACAATAATTAATAAGACACATATTACTAGTTTTGGACATCCCAATTCCCAACCATAAGTGTAAGTTCAACTAGAAACTAACTTGGTACACTTCTTGAATTATTTTACCATATTTTTAAAATGTGCCTTGAAGTTAATTTGCTTATTGGAGTAAAATTAGTTAACAATAATCTAATTTGTCTTAATCAAAAGTTTAAGAAGTAATTAGTAATTACAGGTTAGCATCTTGTCATGGCCAACCATTACCATACCTTTGTAGTTGCAAAACGACAATACTATAATGTAGCTTTACTAGTGTAAAGCCTAGTAACTTTATTTTTTTTTATCCCAATAATTATCGTTTTTCTTAAGAAATTTGTCAATATCGTTAATATTAATCCATGATTTAATTTACAAGTTACATCATTAGATCCGTCACCCGACATTTCTTGTTTTCACTAAGGTTGCTTAATAGTTTTTTTTTTCTTTTTCAAGGAATAAATATTATTTATATGTGTAAAAAGCACTAAATATTGTTTAGTGTGACATAATGATGACAAAACAAAATTTATCATGGAGTGGCGGCAATAATTTAAAATATGTATATTCATTCACATGGATGATGGATCCATATTGGACCAACCAAAAACAGAAAGTGATTAATTTTTACAATTTTGTTTAAAATTAATTAACTTTTTATTTGCAAATTAAAATATGGTGGCTTCCATGTAAGATAGGGACCATATTTAGATTTCAGGTGAGGCTCATGTGAAGAATTAGCCAAATTGAACAATTAATGTGCTTTGTGTGCGTGTGTTTTTTGTTTTTGCTTTTGTTTTTTTGAGGAAATTAATAAAAGTAATGGAAAACCTAGTCATTGGAGAAGATGTTGCATGCAAGTCCACGTGCCAAAGAAGAAACAACATTTAGTATTTAGATTAATCTTACGTGGTTAGTAGGTTCGAGTTTCCACAGTAGTGCAACCGTAATGATGACTATTAAATATAAACAATGAGCTCTACATGGCTCAAAGTCTCACGCCATAGTGGAAAGCTTTATAGTTGGTTGTTCACTTGCAGCTCGCTGAGATGCTAGTCACGTATATTTTCTTTTGTTGTAGGAAAAATAATGTATATTTATGGCTAGAAACATATAGTGAACTCATCACCTGGTTAGGGAACTGTGGGTTGTCACAGTAGTTTGCAGTGGCTGCCAAATGTGATTGACAGCCCACTATAGTTACTCTTAATATCAATGGCTGCCAAATACTGTAGCAATTCTTAATATTAGTGACTGCCAAATGTGATTGACAACCCGCTGCAGTCACTCTTAATATTTGAATTTGGACAGCCTCTCCAAACTCAAGCACTTGTAAGTAGAGAAGCACTTTACATGAACTACTGATGTAGGAGAGGTATGCAAACTTTATGTCTAGAAGTTTTCACACTAAATCTTCCCAAGAATTACTAATGAAGGGGAGGTCCGCAAACTCTATGCCCTAAAAGTTCCACACTTGGGATGACGAAGGCACCCATAAGGTTTCGAAACCTTGAGCTTGTGTCATTTGCCGATGACCATTAAGTCACATGTCATGTCTAATATTGATTTGTTTACAAAGTACGTTTTTTTGGGTACAAAGTATGTTCAAGTTATTCTCGTACAAGTATCAATATCGATTGTGATTGTTTAGTCCATAAATGTATATTATCAAAAATATATAATGCCATAACATAGAAAGACATAATCACTTGCACAATCTCTTTTCATTCAATACTTAGTTGCATCTAATCCTCTTCATTGATTTCAAAGGAACAAACCAAACACAAGACATGGATTCAGAGGTGATGATGCAGAGCAACACCAACAATTGCTTCAATTTCCTTGAACAATAAGTCCCATTTACATCACAAGTAAACAAATCCACAAAACATCATATTTGGTTTCACAACTAGTACTAAACTAAAGCATAACCTAAGCATGGTCATGAAATATCAGTGATGCTGAGGATCCGGTCCGCCCGGAGACACTCTCACAGTCCCCGCATCCATTGCCGAAACCCTCCGGAAATGCTCCAGCTCAGACTTCCCATAACCCAAACGATGGAACAGAGAGTCACTCTCTGCACCTCTCCGCGTGATCAGCATCCGCGCCTGCGAACTCACAATGAGGATCATGAAAACAACAGACAACAATGTAAATCCTCGCGTCACGCTAGATTTAGCCATGGACGACGAGCAGATCAAGATAACAAAAACAAACAGCTAACAAGAGAGTAAATATTTTAGAAGCACAAGTTGCTCAATTTATACAGGATCAAGCAACAGATGAGACACTGCAAGTGGAAACAGCATGAGTCACTACATATTTGTCTTTCTCTTCAAATCCTACGCTCTCCAATGGCATAATATTGTTAGTTTCTGCACCAGAATGGAGATTTCTGCAACTTTGTGGGTCTTCCATTACCATAAATTGTCTCCATTCTCTTTGGAGTGTTCCTCTCCTTTTTCCACTTTCGTGGGAGGATCTTCCTTAAACAATTCAAATTCAACCTACTTTACAGTAAACATCCTCGTCATCCATTGTTTTTTTATGGGCATTCAATTCACAATGGTGCTAGCTTTACGTTATATAGTATCTAATTTCTTTTCAATCTCAGTTTTAGCTCGTTTCTTTCTCTCCGAATTGCCACGTAAAATAAATTTTTAGTCTAGCTGATGATAAACTAATCAAGGAGTCACTTTCAGTAAGATTTTCAGAGAGGGCAAAAGCATGTAGAAACAATAGTTTGGCTAATCCATAAAGTAATATCTGGTTTGGATTTGCCGTTCTGGTCAAACTTTCCTACGACTTACACAGTGAAGGCACAATCATAGTAAATCTAGGACAAATAGATTATCAGATTCAGGGTTAAGGTAGTGGATTCAGAAATACGGACAAAAGATACTGATAGATATAAGCAACTGTCAAATAAAAGTAGGGATATTTATAATCTGAAGGGTCAAAGTGTCCCCATAACATGCTTTATCTCCATATTATGGGAAAGTAAGGTGAAAACATTAAACTATGGGAATGTTCTGTTTATGTCTGTTAAATATATATACACATACTCTTAAGAGGAAGATTTACATATACATAAAAGTAAATAAGTGAATCTAACACTTGCAAGATTGGCTAACATTACTAGAATCTGGATTTTCTTCCTTCTCTAATTGTAACCGTAAAATTTATTAATTTGCAAGTCAGAATGTAAAATCATAACAATAAAATGACTGAAGGGTGCTTCTAAAAAATGAACACTACAAATATATATTCCTTCCTAATAATTCAGCAAAGAAACTAAAGAACATGTTGACAAGTCTCCATAAATATACATATCGGGGGATTCAAATTCCAATTAATATTACTAAATAATAAAACAAAAAGATATGACTAAACAACTGGCTGCATAGTTGTGTGTGTGCAAATAAGATCAAAGAAGTGAGGAATGAGAATGATACAGAGATGCAGAATATTTAACCTATTGATCAAATTGTTTATATATTAAGTATACTCGTGCTTAACTTTTGTATGTGGCTACATTTTTTACTTGATTTCAACAGTTCTATTTTCTTTTCGCTCAATCTCTCACCATTTCATAAGATAAAAATGAGGCAAAGTCAATCCCTTCGGCTAAGGATTTAGTTGGCGAAAGAGATGGTTTAGGAAGTCTTCTTATTACTTACCCGTATGACTCAACTCCTAATGCTAATATCCTCCCATGCTTATAGAATAGGCTTCCTTTCGCTCTGAAGTGCTAGAACCAAGGAGCTTTCATCGTCATTGGTCCTTAACTTTACACTCGTACAATCAATTTCCCTTCACAGAAATAATCATATGGTTTAACACATGAACCCGAATAGTGAACTGAAATGAAAGTGTCACCAGTACAAGACATGGCACTTCACTATGATTGTATGAGGTTAGGAGGAACTCAGGGAGGCTCAAAATGTCATGGTAAAAAAACTTATAAAAATACCATTTTCCTAATTGGGTTATTATACATATTGGGCCAGAAGTAAGGAAATGGGCCTCATACTTATATTGGCCCATTGGGCTGGCTGGACAGATGAACCAATCAAGATTGTTTGGATGAAGAGAGAGAGAGAGAGAGAGAGAGAGAGAGAGAGAGATTGGCACAATAGATGTAGAAGGAAAAAAAACATACTACTTAGCAAAATCAAGTGTTACAAAAGACATTTCCATCTAAGGAAAGTTCAATGTTGCTTGTACATTGACAGATGACATGTTATACATTCACTTTAGTGAGATTCATAGAATGGTGTTGTGGATCAGGCCCTCCAGGACTCAGCCTCTTGGTTTCACCTTGACCATGTTCTGTGTTGTTTCCTCCTACCTCAACCTTGAGTTCCGTAGTTCTCGCTTTCCCACCAGTCTCTACCATGACTTCCCTAGTTTTCTCGGGCAAAGCTCCCATTACTTTCTTCTCCAGCCGAAAGGGCTCGAGAGGACGAGGTTCAGCAATGGACAAGGAAAGCAAGAGCAAACCAAGGCATACAGAGACCTTCACAAGACTAGCCATTGTCCTCTTAGACTCTTAATACTGAGAAATTAGCTTACAAGTTGTGTCCTAAACAAACTGGGAGGGGCGGCTTATATAGTGTTTCAGAGTTCATAGCTCTCCTTAATTTGATCCCATCATCATAAATGAAAATTATGGAACGTGAGAATTGGCCAGCTCATATCTAAATAAATATTGGCTGACTTCTCATTTTCATAAGATACATGAGAGAAAAAAATATATGTAAATGGCAGCAGACAATGAAACGAGACAAATGAGGTGACCCATATTATTCCTTTTGCCTAGCATTGTTAGATTGGAGTGTGAATCTAGTCAGGGCATTACCACTTCTAACACTGCAGAGCTGAAAGGGATGGCCTCTCAAATGAATCTCGGTGTCATAACTTTTTTCTCTCTATGAAGTACTGAAGGGTCATCTAGATTTTTGGATCCTTGTTAAGCACACGTTGGCCCCCACTAAATCAAAGTCGGCGTGACGTTAACTAACTTCCCTTTTTATTGTATGCACATTGGCTATGCTAAAACTGAGTTATTTAATGCAACTAGCATGCATGCTGAATTTTGTACTCTGTATGGAGACTCCTTTTATGCTGTCCAATGAACTTGCAACTGGGTATGTATCGTTTTGTAGAAAAGATAATGGATAAGTATGCATACGTATAACATGATGGGGAATATGTAGATGATGAATCATTTTTCCTAAAACGCTAAAAAAATCATGGATAGACTCTAACCATTAGTGGCAAAAAAAGAGAGCAAATACATGTAAAGAAACTTGCTTACATCTACAAACTGATATTGGCTTTTAGGATGATAGCAAAATAATAAAAGATGAATACCCATACTACTTCATTGGCAAAGAGAAGAGCAAATGTTTCTAAACAACTTGATTAGCTCTAAGTAAGTGCAGCAGGATAAGGATTAGCCGTTTCTACAAGTAATCTACTGCCAAATGTTATCTATTTTCTTTCCCAAAGTGTATATCTGATTATTATTATTATGTTATTGTTTACCAGTGAGATTTCGGAAGCTATTTGATCAGGACAGATATAGTAACTACCTAAACAGATTCGTACAGGTGGCTTATAGGTGTTTTGGTAAGATCCAAAGGATTGATGCTTCATGACTCACCAAAGGGTAGAGCCTAAATATTTTTCAGTCTATCATATTGAATCATTAGTTGATACTTCTCTACTCATTGAAGGGTAGACCTCTATGTCTGCAACAGCACAGCTTCTGAATCAGATGTGAAGTAAAGTTTGGAGTTCGGACAGTTATTTCAGGCAGACTATGTCTATCCAATCGATCACGTATAGGCTCAAAAAGTTCTGACTCTACACTAGGAAAGAGAAGTTTCTTACTTTCTTTAGTCTATAACATTTCATAGAAATAGAAGAAGAAAAAAGAGTGCACCTATAAGTCCATTCTTTGCGAGTACTTTATTTTCATGCAACTTAACCAGTCGTTCTATAGTGACACAGGAAACTAGCAAGGAATTAAAAAGGTAAGAATCCTTCTAACTAGAATCATATTAAGTGGATGAGAATTGGAAAGAAAGACAAAAGAGTTGATTAAGTATCTGAAGAGGGAGAGGGAGGGTGGTGGGCAGGAGAGAGAACATTAGTTTGCATCCTCCATTACTAATACATGATGTGCGGAGTGAGGACCATCCATTACTAAAATATGACCATTTCTTACTCTACTCGTTTCTATTTGATGTATATCATGAGGTTTGGATCTATTGACACACAAACTATGAGAATTAATTCTTAGTCACTTCGGTTTTATTCAGCCTAATGCTGTTTTGGTATGAGAAGTAAAAGTGGAGATCAACATGGGGACTGGGGCGAGAGGTGAATGTCCTGCATCTTAAACTAGCAATGTATTCCAACATGATGCTATTTACCATAAAATCAATAACAGTAATTGAAGGCCAATCATTGAAAGTAAAATGATAAGAAATATTCACCAGTAGTAGAATGCCTATAGAGCTCCCTATCCATCTCCTGTACCAATGGCGAGTACAAGCCTTCAAACTTAAATTGATAGTTCCTAATAAGACTGAACATCTGAGGGCTAAACTCGCCAAATCGCACTCATCAAGTGACCAGTCCTTCATATGCCTCCAAGTTCCCCTGATAGCAAAAAAAATCATCCACTAATAAAAATATATCCCAAAAAATTGAATTTACACATGCATAGTTGGAAATCAACAAACTTCTGTAATTTTTGCAATGGCGTCCCTGGGCAAGTCAATGATGTGTTGGCTCCAGTGCAGATACCAGTGGGACAAGCCAAGCCCTTTGTATTCACATCAGGACAGCATTGAATTCTGAAATAATGGGCATGAAATATATCTTCCTGGTTGGTCTCATTAAGAGGCCCAACATACACCAGTTGATCAAGGCACCCTGTCCAAATTAGTTCAGTTATTGGACCTATTCGTGTGAAGAAGCAAGGTTTGTAATGGATACTAGAAGTGCAGGGTCAATCTTGTATGGCCTATTCGTGACACCAACAAAACCAATACTAAATGTAATGGATACTAGAAACAAATTTTCTCCCATCTCTAAAGGATTCATAGAGGCTTCAAAGTTCGAATATTTAACAAAAAAACATATGAACAGATAACTTCAGTCATTGCAGCAGTACTCGCATACAATTCCTAACTGCCCAACTGAACAAGAAGACTACTCATAACCTTATCAACAACTGAAACCCCGTCATTATTTCCCCACTAATGACACCAAGAGCATTGATTTATTGGGGAAAAATGATAGACAGACAGCATTTGTTCTTTCCAAATTCCCACTGATCAGTTTCTGTGCACTTGATTGTTATCTGATGATTTTGAGGCATGCATAGTTCATACTGCTAATTGAAGTTTGACCTTGAAACAAGACAAGTTTGAAACTCAAAAGTAGGACGAATTAAAGCCTTTGATAAAAAAAATGATGGATTAAAGCCACTTGCATATGCTCTCTGTTAACAGAAATCCATACTATAATGATAAAAGTCATAAAACTATTAGTATAGCCGCATAAGGATGTCAGACAAAGAACTATCCAAGGGACAAACTCCAGTTTCTTGACCATACCGTCCATACTCTCCATTTTAGAAGATGGATTCACCATTATCAGCTGCGATAAATATTATACTATACCTAGTGGACATTATTTCACACAAAAAGTGAACTGCAGCAACTAGACTCAGATTGGCAATAACACTCCTATCCAGCTCGACATTCCTAATGCTAATAACCAAGATATATCAAACTTCTAACAAAAACAAAAGTAACGGATGAACAATGGAATAGAACCAGACATGTAACATAAACACGTTTACACAAGGTTCATGTGTTGCCCATTCATGTTGAAGATTAACAATGTTAAAGGCAACATAAGAACATGATGATGACGATTATTCTAAACGTAAACGAAATCAACAATCATCCGATCACAGCAAAATCCTTTTGTTCTTATTCTCAACATAGACAACTCAACTACATCCCTAAAATTCGAGAGGCAATACACAGAAACTGGAAAATTTCAAGTCCATGAATCATTCAAAATGAAGAACAACATAACAATTCGATGAGCATATATACACAAAAAAACGGAAAATTGAAACAGAAGAGTCAGAGATCCATGTTAAAATAGCACGAAAAGAGACTATAACGCAAATAGAATCCTCAAAATTGACAGTGAGAATCGAACTGTAATCCACAGATCTAGAACTTCTAATCGGATCTTTGAACAAACCCCAAATCCACCACTGATCTCAAAATCATTATTCATCAACACGACACAAAAGAACGACACGGTTGAAAAATACCATAACTCCAAAGTTGCGACGCTCCTCTGCGATGCGATCGGTGCGGTCACAGTCCGGTGAATTCACGGCGGCGGGATTGATCTCCGGCATGGACCCGGTACCGTACAGTTCGGAGACGAGACAAAGCGAAGAAAGAACGAGGGACCCACTGAAACAAAACAGCGTCGTTTTGTCCGTTTGTTATAACCGATTTTAGAACGAAAACTAAAAAAACCCGCGCCTTTTGTCAACGAGCTCCCAAAAAACCGCTGCTAAAAGTATTTTTGGCGGTTTTCTCAAATTTTCACTCACAAACAAATTTAAAAGAAAGCATTGGGAATTTGGAAGTAATTTTTAATACTTAAAAGTTCAGCTCATAAAATTGCCTACAAAGGGGCTACTAAAAACTACAAAGTTGTTTTGGCAGCTGGATGAGCTTATTATTGTAGGCAAGCCGTGTTGTCGGTAACATCATTGATTTTAACGACGCTACGTTGCAATTCAATAAGTTATAACATGTCGCCACAACGAGCTACAATGCAACTCGTCAATCTTTTTCGGCCTAAAACTACAGAAAAAATATGGAAATCACATTGCAATTCTTTGAGGAGCAACACAGTAACAAACAAAATGACAATATTCCATTGTGAGAGGGGCCGTTCCCGATTTTACTCATTGTAGTCACTCTAAGCACTTCTCGTAAGAATATAATAGTCTTTTGTTAGTCAGACTAACTTATTTTTTACCCTCGTTGTCCCATTTTTAGCATCACATTTAGCTTTTTTGTAAACATTGCTAATTTAGGTCAATAAACCATAAGAATTACATCAAATATTGAAAAGTAAAATTAAATGCAAGTTCAAGAGAACTCAATTGAATCAATTTGTAACACTAATTTGTTTAATTAGTTGATAAGCATTAAATTTTCTCACATCCAAAACTGAAAAAAAAATACCAAAATAGGACCCAAAATTCCAACAATTAAATCAATACGAGTAATTATCTGAAACCCATCTTAAGAGATTTAGAGGACGACGACGGTTTGACCAAATCAATTTCGTCAATCGCTTTTCTCTTCCGACAATTCGAAACTCCACCAACACAAGAAGAAGGGAGTGAAGAAACTGTAAATTCTCGAATCGAACCGTTCAACAAGTTCGTAATGTCAGTGAGAGGCGTTCTCCGAGAAACAAACCTTCTCCTGATCTTCGTCTTCTTGTTCGAGGTCGAAGAAATTGCAGGAACGGGATCGGAGAGGCTCGCCGGAAACGGAGGTACGTTCTCTTTGTTGCTGTGTTGATGACGAAGAACAGCGACCTCCATTTTTGGGTTCGAGATCTGAAAAGAGACGAGTCTGGATTCAGAGATTTGATGGAGAGAACTGAGACTGAGACGAATTGGGTATTTGTAATTGTGTTTTCGCGAAAATGGGTTCGGCTCTTGGAGGGACCAACCAAAAATTTTGTGTTGGTTTTGAATGAAAAAATGGAGGGAATTGAATTTTCGTTTTCATTTTCAGTTTTTAATTGTGTTTTGGGGAAGAGGGGGTTTTTATTTATTTTTTATTTTTTTATTTTTTTGAGTTGGCAATAATAAATATACAGTAAAAAATTGATTAGATTTTTTTTTGATAGAAAAAATTGATTAGATTTGGATTAAAAAAATTATATATTTTGGATATTATTTTATGAGGCTACTTTTGTCATGTGGCTCAAGTGTGTAAGGGCATTTAATAATACTAAAAATTGTAATAATTAGAGAATAAATGACTGGAAAAGTGTTTGTGATTTGAAATTGAAAATTGGTATTTTCAGGAGAAGGTATCGGATGGAATATATTGCACAGAGGAAAATCATTAGGGAATAAAATACATAAAATCCTATTAATATTTCATAAATTAATAAGACATGAAAATAATTCACAATGCACTCGGGGCAAGTTTTATGAGCAGTTAATTTATCCGGTTGTCTTATGATTTTTATGGCTCCATCTCTAAAAATAAACATAGACAGTGAGTCTATGTAGTGGACAGTTAGTCAAATTAGTGACTTGATTATTATTTATTTATTTTTATCATTTTTAGCGTTTGGTGCAGGTAGTCGATTTATCCACTTTTGTCAGTGAAAAACTCTTTTCTTTCAGCTACACCAGCTTGTGACTGCCATATTGCTTAACAACCATCACAGTTGCGACAACCACTACTACAACCCATAATACATGGTCTCATAATTTACCTTCATAAAACTGCAAATATACCCAAACTAACATGAAAATAGACTAAGTCAAATATCAAATTCTCTTGAATAAAAATCAAATTACACACAAACATACTCAAGAATCTAAGAAAATTTACATTGCAAGAGTAAATGAACTAATGATTAATTTACTTAACTAAAAGCTTATTTCTAAACTGAAACAAAATGATTTTTGGTCAATTGACAAATTGACCCTTCCAAGTTTCAACTCAATTTTCATATGAAACAAACAAACATCAAAATTATCTAAGACCAAAAAGGTAATTTTTGCACATGAATTGAACCAAATTCTATTAAAAAATTTGAAATCAATGAGAAACAGAGTGAAATAGAGGAAAATTTATACTTTCATTGCCGTGGATAGATTTGGATACAATAAAATTACAAAATACAGTATATTGGTCCATCACAATTCAACCATTTTCAGATCCAAAATAAAAATTAAAAGAAAAATTCATCTGAAACCCATCCTCAGCGACTTCGTATTGGGCGACGAATCGTTCTGGTCAACCGCTTTTCTCTTCCGAGACCTCGATGCCCTCGCCGGCGCCGGAGAAGGAGCTAAACCGGAACCGGTTTCTTGAACCGGGGCTAAATCGATTCCGGTTCCCTGAACCGGCTCAGACGAAGGAGCACCCACAATCTGAACTGTGGTCTCTTGAACCGGAGGCGAATTGACGATGGTTGTTTCTCGAACCAGAAGCGAGGAGGTAGTTGAATCGACATTGGTGGTTTTCTCCGACCGAGCTCAATTCGACGGAGACGCGAGTAATGTCGGCGAGTTGTTTTTCAATACAAAGATTAGTAAAAAAAAGCCCATCTCAGACCACGCGCGCCCTGAGCCCCTTGCTCTCGATCTAGCTTTGCCGACTTGCCCAACTCCTTTGGCTTCATCCCCAAACGAGGGTTTTGGGTATTGTATCAATATTCTCGCACATGTTCAAGTATAGCGATTTTGGATTTGGTTGCTTGAAGTGAACCTTAGAAGAAGAAGAAGAAGAAGAAGAAGAAGAAGAAGAAGAAGAAGAAGAAGAAGTGGT
>JAYMSY010000444.1:0-12031 GCA_036897685.1 Monsonia emarginata | reverse complement strand
TCTAACAGTCAGTACTCAAAGGTATTGAGTATGAAATAGAACTATATAATACTGTTAACAGTATTATAGTAAAGACTATTAATCTAATAGAGGGAGTGGAATGCATACAATCACAAACAATCAATAATTTTAATATTTGTTGCATCTATAGAACTTAGGAGCTGAATAAAAAATAAACTAAACGAAACGAAACTCATTTCAGCGTTTTTGAGCAACATAATCATCCATACCCTAATCAAAGAAAACAACGTTTCGTTTCAGTGTACTAAGCCAAAATATTAGGAATCCCAGACACAAATCTGCCCGTCTACAATCGTCTGCGTTGAAGAGTCTACTACCTCGGTTCTCAACTCTCAAAAGAGTCGTCGACAATCGTCTCCAAATCCGCCCGTCTACACGTCGTGCAACCTGAAGTAGCCATCGACGATCGCCTCCATCGCTTCCGGTCTCCGCGTCGTGTCTTCGATTCCTCGATTCAACCCCGATTTCTCACCGACTCCAACCCACCATCTGGTTAATCTCCGTCGTCGTCATCGGTGAGTTGTATGAACAACTTCCTCCGTGTCAACGCCGAGCTCTACGCCGAACACGCTCAGGCCAACGTCAAGCTCCAAAACTTTGCGGTATTTTAATTTTATCTTGATTTTCCATGGGTGGGTTTTTGTTTCTGCTGGGTCCTGAGAAAACCTAAGCATTTGAATTTAAGAGTTTTTTTGGCTTTGTTTTTGAAGAAGAGAAAAACTCTGAATGTGAGCACATTTTATGTGTTTGCGGGTAAGGAAAGTCAATTTCCTATATTTTATGTATACAGTTGAATTTGCATTCAATTTCCTATAATTATTCATAGTTACTTATCCTTGAAGATCACTGATTTCACTCCCTAATTTTTATTTTGCAATTTATCAATCGAAATCAATTTTTGATCAGTACACAAAATCAATTGAATGAGTAATTGTGAGATTATGGAGTTTCCATAATTCAAATAGTCTGATTTGGTCTTTAATTGCCCTTGATTGATGTTAATTAGTAATAAATATATTATTTAACATATGCACAATCAACAGAATTTAACGAGTACTCATCTCATCTTCAATTGTTGATGCAAAAGCATATAGCATTGGGCATGTAAGTCTAATTTGCTAGAATTTAGGAATTTCAGTGAGCCTTATTAATATCATTGGAGGAAAAAATTTCCACATTGTTATTAATAATTGGGCTGCTTCAGTACTCATGTTTGTTTTTTGAAATTATGGTAACTCATAATTTAGTTATGGTTAGTTGTTTTCTCTTTTAAAGGTATTTGTAGTCGAATTTGTCTCCAAGAACCCTGCAAATTTTCTAATAGTGTTCTTTTATAGCTAACTTTGCTAATTTTTTGGCTTTATTTTTGAAGAAGAGAAAAACTCTGAATAAGAGCACATTTTATGTGTTTGCGGGTAAGTAAGGAAAGTCAAATGAGTGTATTTAGGCAACAAATCATGAGAATTCGAATTTGCATTCAATCTTATGTAATTATTCAAATTTAATTGTCCGTTTGTTTTTTCTTTCCATTTTATGTGTAGGTTATGGATCTTGAGTGAATGCAACTTCTCTTGGGTATGTGTTGTGATTAATCTTTAGAGGCTGATTTGAGAGAGCAAAAGATCATACATAATTACGTTATTTTGTTGTTGAAAAACACATCATTGTGCTTTAATATGTTGCTTTTCTCTCCCTTTATATGTGCATATTCCATTTCCGAGTTTGCCAAATAGATTTTGTTGTGATGATTTGAGTGTTTTGGTTTGTTTAACACTTATAATTACTTTATATCGTTGCTCCTATTTAAAGTTGTGTTTTTTGGTATTATAGGTTATTGGTGAGGAAGGGGGAAAATGATTTGTCAGAAATCATGACTTGCAATAGCGAGCCAGGCTTCCATGAAGTTTTTTTTTTCAAAATGAGGTATGATACATTTTTTGTTCATGTTGTCCTGCATCCATTCGCATTCGATTATTTATATATATATTTTTATTGTTCGTGTGCATGGTACATATCATATTTAGAATGTTTAATTTAGCGTGTTGGTTGCATTGTATATATTGAACTCTAGAATAGATAATAGATGAACATAAATTTTGAATGCAAGTTTTGAATTCTCCACAATAGGGGATAAGTTGCATGTTAGGGCTCTTAATGAAACAAATAAATGTCAATAGTAAATTCTGACCATTTGACGGTGTTTTTGTTTATGTACATATATCAATATCATATTTCATTTTGCCAAACCAATTTGATATTTCACTATAATACTCTCAACTACATGTGTTTTCTTTTTTATGGGCCAGGATGTAGGATGTGTATATTAGCAATGACCAGAATGTTAGATTTCTCTATAAATAAGAGAATGATCTATGAGTTTCGTGATAGTGTTTGCGCTAATGAACATTTCAAACACTCTTTAAATCAGTTGAAGGGAGCTTATAAATTGAACTGAAGGTAACATTGTTGGTTGTGAGTGCAAATACTACTCTAAGTCGCATTTCAACGATTCAGTGCTGTATTTTGAGCCATTGCCCCCTGATCTGATATGGGTTTCATCGGTGATGTATCTTATATGTTGATTAGAGTGAATTTGTTAGACAATATGTCCATATTTGAATTTGGAATAGCATCTGATTTATTTTTCTCAAGTGATTGAGTTGCTTTGCTTATGTTGAAATGCAGGGTTATGATGAACAACAGGTTGATCCATGTATGCCCCTTTTCTCTCTCTGTTGACATTTGTTTTCTATTTGGTTCAAATGAGTATTTTTTTTACTTATAATTGTGAAACAAAAGCTCTAATTGATGCTTTTTAATCCTATGTTTTGTAAAAATACTTGCATTCAGTGCTTCTAAAGACTACTTTTGGGCTTGGTTTGCAAGTGCAAAGATTTGCAATGGAAGAGAAATTCTGATACAGGTATATTTGGAAACACCCTTTCTTTATTTGTGCATTTATGTTAGAATATTTAAAATTGTTACTATTACAACATGGTCTTTTATGGATGACTTTATTTTTAAGATATCTTGTAGCTATTCTTAAGGTAGATTTGGCCTTTTGTTAGTCTTATATAGATGTGTATCATTCTGGTTATCACTATAATTTTGTATATTTGACTGAAAAGTTTACCTAACAGGCTTTCACCTAGGAGTCTCACAAACACGATTGGTGGAGAAACTTAGACAGGAAGGTTCCTGATATTGCAAATTTTGGGTTCACATCAGCTTGGTTACCACCTCCATCTCATTCTTTCTCACCCAAAGGTTAGAGGGATAATATTTACTTTTTGAAGTTTACTTTCTACTTAAGTATTATTGCTTGTATATCCTGAAGAAGGAATTTTTTTGGTCATGTTCCTTTCTCATTACAGGCTACCTTCCGCAAAACCTGTACTCCCTCAATTCTTCATATGGGTCTGAGCAACTTCTGAAAGCCTTACTTCAGAAAATGAAACAGTATAAAGTTAGAGCAATGGCTGACATTGTGATCAACCATCATATTGGAACTACCAAAGGGCACAGAGGAATGTATAGTCGCTATGATGGAATTCCATTATCATGGAATGAACGTGCTGTTACGTCTTGTATTGGCAGATTGGTACTATTTTCCGTTGTAGTTATTTAGTTTTTGTGATTCTTTGTAATGTACAGCTTGACTTAATGTGTTTCCGACCCTAAAATCTTATATTGTAGGGTAGTCGAAGCATTGGGGACAACTTCAATGGTGTGCCAAATATTGACCATAGCCAACAATTTGTTTGGAAAGACATTATAGGATGGCTCAAATGGCTACGCAGTGTTGGCTTTCAAGATTTCCATTTTGATTTTGCAAGAGGGTAAGTCTTATTTTTAGTTGTAAAAACCATTATCATCTTAAATGGTTTTTTGAACCAAGAGCTGTGGGAGAAGTGGTAAGGGTCTAATGTAATATGCATGAGGTCTTGGGTTTAAATCCTCATACTTGCGGTTATTGCCTATTAAAAAAAGGTTTTTCAATCCAATAATGATATCTATAGTGCTCCAATTTAATTAGTTACTCGGCAAAGTATGTGAAAGAATTCATTGAAGGTTTTTCAGTTGGGGAGTATTGGGATTCTTGCAACTACGGTTCTTCTATATTTATAATAGCACAAGTGTACCACTTTATCTGGCTTGGAAAAGTTGATGGAAAGAAAATAATTGGGAAAAATTAGTTAGTAAATAAGTATTGTTTTAAGACCTTTTATCATCCATAGTAAATCTTCTCTCAATCAAAATCTTAAGATACGACATAAAACTTTTCTTCTTCCTAAGCATTATATTCAAACTACAACATGCATATGTACAACAAAGCAAATATATCATATTACTTCATGGATTGATTTTCCTGTTTCTGCTTAACTTCTTGCCTCTTGGAGCTTGATGGGTGACTCCATTTATCTCAAACGTGACTTATATTTGTTATTTCTTTCCCAAATTATATCCACAGATAGCCACCGACAATGAATTATCAATTGGATTGATGGCACAGGGCAGCTTTCAACTGCATTTGACTTCACAACAAAATGAATTCTTCAGGTAATTCTATAGTATGCATTATATACCCGTAATCTATGTTTTAGAGAATCATGACAGGTGGTTCCTTAAATTTTCATTTTTTTGATCAATACTTTTCCTCAATGGCTACTCAGGAAGCTGTTAAAGGTCAATATTGGTGTCTGCGTGATGCTCAAGGGAAGCCACCTGGTGTAATGAGTTGGTGGCCTTCAAGGGCTGTCACGTTTCTTGATAACCATAATACAAGCTCAACTCAGGTACTTATTATATTATATCCTCCTAACTGTTATAGGTTGATGATTTATATAGTTTTTAGATGTCTCTAGGAAATCTTGATTAGTGTTTTTTGTGCATACCCTGCCTGCAGGCAAAGTTTTCAAGTCCATTAGTTCATGTTCCAATATTTTATATTGTAATTGATTTGAAGTTTAAGACAGCGATGAGTAATGAGAGAATTGAAAATATTCATAATTGGGATAAAGTCATTGACTGGACGGCAAGCATTTGTAGGATTCACTTCTTGAATAGTTGAATCCCTGACATACAAAATGTGCAAGAGATTAAAGAAACTAAATAATACGGATTGTCTGTTATTTCATCTCTGGTTTAAGACCTTGTATGGTTTCTTTTACTAACCTAAACAATATGTTGTGAGAACATAAGGTATTAGGTGTCTGTTATGGGTCTTGCACTCTTATTTCATATCAATACAAGAAATCAATTGAATGAGTGAGTAATTGTTAAATTTTGGGATTTCCATATTTCAAATAGTTTGATTTGGTCCTTAATTGCTCTTGATTGATGTTAATTAGTAATAAATCTATTATTTAACATATGCACCATCAATGAAACTGAATGAGTATTCATCTAATCTTCAATTGTTGATGCAAAAGCACAGAGCATTGGGCATGTAAGTGTAATTTTCTAGGATTTAGGAATTTCAGTGAGCCTTATTGATGTCATTGGACAAAAAAATTCCATAGTATCGTTAATAATTAGGTTGCTTCAATACTTAGGATTGTTTTTTTAAATTATGGTAAATTCAATAGTATTGTATAAAGTTATGCAATTGTGCTGCAATGTGCTGTTATGAAATATGTACATGTAAAGTTTGTGTGGTGTAGAATCATGTGTATATGTGCTTGTGCTTAGTGAATGTGTGTTTATAATTGTATATACATGTATTGTATGTTAAAGAAAGTGCGTAAGTATCCAGATTTTCCTATAGTGTTATTTATGGCTAACTTTGCTAATGGTGTCATGGAACTTTCTTCCACAGACCACCCTTAGCACGGTTAATTAATTTCCTTATACAAATTTTTGGGAATAGAAATTTGATTTCTTCTGAATCAATCCATTCCCATGGATATCAATTTCAAGCATGATTTTCTTTTCTTTCAGAGCGAAATGAAGACAATTTTCTTATGTCAGTGCTTTAATTTGAAAATTTGGGTTTAATTACTAAATAAATGGGCATATAAGGGTAGTGAAAGATAAGAACACTGGTGAAGCCACGAGTTATGCTTTTGTAAGATTTAGGACAAAGGAATATGTGTAGAAGTCTTCAGTTTTATAGGTTTTTTTAACTCTTTTTTGTGACTCATATTCTTGAAGCACCAAATGAGGAAGAAGTGGCTGTGCACCTGGAGATGTTTGGGTGAGCCCTCATATTTATTCTATTTCTTTTCAGTGTGTGGTGTTAAGATTGAGTTTAGTTCCTTGTCAAGATAAACATGAATTTCCTTGTAAGTGTGACACAATGCTCTGACTTGGTTACTATCATACAATTTGTGTCAGTTTTTATTTTGAATTATTTCATATTCAAATTCATCATTTTGGATGTGTGGAGTTCATTAGTTGGTGGTTACCAAGTATATATTGGCTTCACTTTTGGAGTTGGCATGTATTTGATCTGAATCTTCTTTTGCATTATGATCATTGCAGGCTATGTCTTACAGGTATAAATAAGATTCATAATGGAGTAGCAAGAAGTAGCAATGGCCTTCTCAGGCTACGAGGATGAAGTATAGGTAAAGATGTGAAACATATTACTATCCTACGTATATAGAATGAGGAAAGCTGTTGGTATCTTCCTTATGATTGCAGATTCCTTACCATGGATATTTGAATGCTTTTTGATCCAAACTCATGTCAAAATAACTATCATGCCAAACCTGAATCACAATTGTCCTGATATTTTTTTTGTTTGATAATTTTTAGAATGTAATGGAGATTATTATTGATAACAAAGTGACAGAAGTAAGGTTTTCATCTTGTGGTGGCTTACCAGTAGAGTCAAATGGTGACTCTTAATTCTCACTTCCATTTTCCTCAATTTTTTTTGGTATGTTTGTTTCGTAAAAAGCATAGAAATTAGGTTCACTTGAATTTAGATGTGAAGGAAGACTAAAATTTGAAACAATACCCCAAAAAAGAAAAGGGTCCCGGGAAGACAACTAACTAACTAACATTGTAGAAGAATTTCTATGTAGTGCATACATATTACTCGTATAAATTGACTATAAACAACAATAAAGAGTATGATTCCCATGATTAGAGCAATGTCACGATAATGACACATTAATCGGAGTTAAATAGTAGGGAATCTCATGGGTGGGGTGTTTTCATGATTTTACGGAGCACGTGAATATAATTCAATCAATATTAAAGGCCATAATATTGTGATTTGTGCAATTCCATGATAGTAACGTGTGGGCTTTGAGTTCATGTCCTTAATTAGTGTTTAGTTGATGGTATTTTGTGTTCTGCAAGGGAAAAGAAGTGTAGCTCTCTCTCGCAGCTTTGTCTAAGCCATTGTTGGTACGAGCTTTGGACAGGATAAACTATTTTTGTTAATTAGTAGAAACATGTGTAGGTGTGTTTGTTAATTAGTAGAAACATGTGTACGAGCTTTGGATTGGACAACCTATTTAATTATTGATGTGTTAGGAAATACTGTAAGAGTGTTTCACATTTCAAATGGAGAGCCATTAAATGATGAAACTACACAAGTTTTAACTCTTTCTATTCTCCTTTGAACTCTTCCAGCACAATAAAAATAGAACTCAATCTTAATCTCAACCGAGAACTCATTTAGGTGTGTAATTGCCAATTAAATTTGTATATTTGCTAGATTTTTGTTATTTCTTATATAAAAGTCTGTTATCTGAATGCAGTAAATGCTACCTGTTTTCTATCAAAATAGAACTAACATATCTGTGTTGGATTTTTTTCCAGCTCCCAAGGCTTTACTCAGGTACATTATTTTTCAGTTTTCAAAAGATTGATGTATGAATTTTATATTAATTAGTGGAAACATGTGGATTTTGTGCTTCATTAAGATTGTGATTACGAGCACCAAACCTTTTTTAGAATCTAGGAACTGCTAATATGGCATTCTTAAACTGGATTTGTATTCTGAGCAACCAAACCCAAAACTTTTAGATCTATGTCTTTCCTTAATCTAAATGGTTGTTATTGAAACTTCCATGCTGTTGAAGCAGTCAATATGGCTTTCTTAGAAATCAACGACATAGCTGGACTAATTTAAGGTGCTCACTAGATGAGCTTGCGAAATAACAGGTACATCTCGGAAAGGTCAGCATGAATGACTCCAACGTCCGTCCTCTGGAGGTATTTATGTGTAGCATTGTGCGTAAGATGAAATATGGTGACAACTTCAAATGGGTATCTCGGTACATCAATTAGGACGTCAAGACGATTAGCTTTATTGTCACTCCATCTCCCATACTACCAAAAACCATGCCCTCTCCTATTAAATGTAGCATCAAAATGGGCTCTTTATTGTTTGCATTGCGTGAATTGTGGTTTGGATCTAAGTAGGAGGTATTGGCAAAACTTTTTCTGGTACTGCAGAATTATAGTTTGTAAATTGACTTTGCTACATATTGTTTACTATTGGATTGACAATTATGACATAAGAATTTCTTATTATGAATTTGGTGATTGGATTCATATTTTACCTTTTTTTCTTTTATATACATATACTTTTTTTACGTTTTGTTGAGTAATTAGTTACTTCAAAGCTATTTATACAAAACACATTATCATAGAAAAAGGTAAAGTCATCCACAATGGGTAGATATCATAGGCAGAAGGAGGTAGAGAGGAGGTTTGTGCTGGCATAGAGAGGTGTGAGCTTTGTGGGTGCAGTCGAAATCTCCAGCAACTATGAGTATTTTTTCGCTAATCGACGAGATGCACGAACACATCTGGTTGGTTAGGCGGCCAACTATTCCCTTTGCTTTTTAAAGCAATTTAGTTACATTTATCGACTTTATGCCATGATAATAAAGTTTTGATGTCTTGCGTTTTTAAAGAAGTATTCACTGTCACAAAAGAAAACAATACAATGGTTTTTTTTAATTAGTATGAAAGGAGATGAGAGCATCATCTCATGATTGCAATTTTTTTGTTTTTCCTTTTAAGACTTAACCTAAAAACATGATCTCTGTGTACTTTGATGTGTCAGCTTGTGTCCTCTTTTTTTATTCTTTTTTTGCTTTATAAGCAAAGAAACACTTCTCAACCCTTCTTGCCCCATTCCATAACCACCTTATTTCCATTTCCTTTAACTGTTAATTATCTCTATATTTGCATATGGTCATGTATGTATGGCTGCACAATTAGACCCAGGAAAAAAACTAATTCATCTCATAACCAGAGGGCATACGTAGTCATTTGTGGGTCTCTGGCTGTGCAATAATGAACATGATGAAAAACTCAGGTGGACATTACTCAATTATAAGATCAAATAACCCGACTATAGTTTATATAGAGATGGATGCCGACGAGAAAAAAAGTGGATATGGAAGTGGTGGGTCATAAGTGAAGTAGAAATGGAAGGAGTAAGGCCAAACTTGAATGTGAGTCTTTTGAGCATGACGTTCATATTTGGATTGAAATAGAGAGGACGAAGAAGATGAGGTACATGTTTGCCGGTCTCCATAGTTTGCTTCCTAAGCTCCCTGCCAAGGTATATTTATTAATGTCATATTAGCTCAATTGCATTAAAATTTTTGTATTCATTCATATTTGTTTCCATAAGTTTTGATGCTAACATTCTTGATGATTTTCTTTTAAAATCACACAAAAAGAAAGTGACTCTCAATATTATAATCATTTGGGTGATCTATTTTGGACTCTTAAAGCTCATACATTTATGACATTATTTTGATTTGTTAGCAAGTTTTTATTTTCAATTTTTCATTTTTGGTTTGTATACCAAATAATGAAGATGTTGATAGATAAGGTAGACATAGTAAAATAGCTACTCTCCTTTTGTGTGTATGATGTTTGAAGTGTCATTTTATTTGTGGTTTATTTGCAACCAATATTTGTTTGGTCTATAAAATAATATATAGTTTTGAATGATAATTGGGAGCAGTACATTGCATATGTTGGTTTTTGTTTTTTAACAGTTTGATTTGGTCTTTTGGATCGTTTTTAGGAATTTCAAGTTGAGAGCATAATGTGATCTAAAGAGGTACTTCTATAGATTCATTGACTCTAATTTCATTTTCTGTACTTTATAAGCGTTTCACTTTTTTCTTATATTTGTGGGGAGGGCGGAGGAATGGTTTTCTAATCTCTTTCTTTTTCTTGACAATCATTTATCCCAAAAAAATTTCTATGGTAAAACTTTACTCTGCATTGTTTCATTATGTGCTCTTTCCTCTATTTCAACCTCATGGTATAGCAAACAACGAACAATAGCACTCTAGGAGGCAACAAAATTATCTACCTAAGTATAGCTATTAGAATTACCCAATACTATTTCCTAAATTTTAATTCATTAACAACGATAAACCACAATCGCGTGCATCACTAATTTGGGCTATAAATCAACTTTGGACTTTTAAAATCCATGACCGACAAGCTTTGAAAGTAAATCTTAGAAAAAAATGGGCTTTATTTTAAAAAAAAAACATGAGAGTTGTGTTTATGTCCACATAAATTTTAAGAAAATTCAATTTTCAATAAAACAAAATCAAACCACTGGATGCAAATTTTAGACGAATTCTATACAAACTGAAAAAAAAAACATTCGATTCATAGAAGCAATGGAGAAAATTTCAAAAAATCAAAACAATTCCTAATATTTGAAGGATGAAATAGAGGTAAATTAACTTTATTTATGATTATTTTTTTGTGACTGCGCACGGGCCACACCATTAGTTTCTCTTGAATTCGGAATCCCCAATTCAAACCCAACAAATATCCCTCCAAATTCTGTGATCTTGGTGGCAAAATTCTACCTCTGACGCATCTGTTGGCTCCACGTTGCTCCTCGGCCCCTCTGTGGCCGGCCACCTCTTCCTGAGTTGTCGTTCGTCTCATCCACCGTCGACAAAGTGGGGTTTGAAGTGGGGGAGAAACTAGGGACGAGGTTGGGATTAGAGCCGAAGTGGTGGTGGTGTTCTTAATGAGATGGGAAGTAACATGCAACAATGAAGTGATGATGTTCTTCTTAGTGGTGATTTTGAAGGGTTGTGTTGGTTTATTTATTTAGAAATTGAGAATCGTAAGGAGTGGTTATGATTGTTGTGACAGTATATGTGCGCTTCAATTCAGAGAAAATGGAGAAGATTGTACTTGTGAGAGACCTAAATAATTTATGGGGTCATAATAAGTTTTAGACAAAAATAATAAATAAAGTAAGAGCCAATAATGACATGGCACATGAAAAATAGAAAATTTTATTTTTCAAGTCAACAATTTAACAGAAAAACTGACGAAGTTGGACAATAACAATCAAATTGATCCATTTTTTAAAGTTCAACAACCAAATTGTTAGATAAAAAACTTTAGCAAGTAATTTGACGAAGTACCCAAAGTTCAGCAATTTCCGAGACCTTTATACATTTTGAGATTTGAAAACACGTACATATTATATTACTGTGTCTACATGTCTTACAACTCCTGCCTTCGCTATTGTCTCTGATATTTCCCCCACAACTTTTGGTTTAAAAGTTAAATAACACACTCAAATTATGATATTTTTAAAGAACTCAATTTATGTTTAAATGTTAAGTAAAAAAACTAAATTTAGGCTACAAGTCTATGATATAATTAATGATTGGTCTAGTTTGTTCGTTCCTTGATATGTGAGGAACGTTGGATGAGAATATCCAATTTCCTACTTTTTCTCCGGTACATGCCAAGCGCCAAACATCCTCAACCTTTTGAAGTTGTTTCCAACATTGTTATTTGTTGTCGTGTTTTCTTTCTCCCACGCACTCTCTTCCTCTAATATAAAACCCACAAATTGCCTCATTCAACCGCTCCACATTGCTTAAATCCAAATTCCCTCCTTATCAACGCATTGTGTACCCCATTTCACCAAGTTCGACTCTATGAGTAGCTTTTAATCTTCACAACAATGCCCTACATAATTCTTATGTTTATTTATACCTCATAATTAAGTTATTTATTAAAAATAATTTAATCA
>JAYMSY010000443.1:0-12036 GCA_036897685.1 Monsonia emarginata | reverse complement strand
TATTTTTGGAACGTCAATAGGTTGGGATGAAACTATTATAGTCAATTTCACTTCCAAATTGTTTAGATGTACATGTTCGGGTTCGATGCAGATAATAAGATATTCATATCTAATTCTATATAGTTTATTTTGCTAGCTAAAATATGTACATGCGCTACATTTGAAATTTTCTGATCAGTCTTTCTTGAGTTTACAATAGGGATGACAATTCTATCCGAACTTGATGGGTGTTACATTTGTATGTTAGGGTATAAATTTTATGTTTGTAGTTTCGATGAGTTTTATATTTGTACAATTGTGGCATGAGTTTGTCATTAACTTAATTTTGTTCGAGATTGAAATCAAAACTATATATTATTGAATTGCACAATAGGGCAATCCTCCCCTAACTCATCAGCGATCCTTGGTGGGAGTGTCCCAAACCTAACGCCTAAATATCAACTTTTGGGATCAAAATGAGGACGATATTACAAGACACGAACACATAACCAAAAAGTCATGAGACTTAATCATACTCATTTGGGTGTAGAAACATCGACATACTGTTCAAATATTTATTCATTATTATTTAAAATAGTAATAAAATCTAATGTATCACACTATCAAATCCTGCAAAGTCCAACAAAGCAAAACTCTATTTCCATTGTATTCAGAGGTTTCAATTGCTTACAAACAACCCAAAATTCATAAGAAACAAAAAAACTAGTTGGTATGTAAATTCACTTCATATTCAAAGTATCTGTCGATTTTCAACTAAATATCTGGCATATATGGCTTTGATGTTAAAGCTTGTGAAAGAGTCAACATAAGATCAAGCACACATAATCAAGAGCATCCTGGCCAATTTATAGCTGTAACATCCTTGCTATTAGCATTTCCATGAACGTATACTTTCGGTTCTTTAACCTGCAAGAAACACATCAAAATTTCTTCACCTAACCAAATTAGCAGCAAACAACTCATTCAAATTCGACAACTTACAATGGAAATGGGTGGAAAGCTACGTTGAAGACGGATCTTTGAGAACCCAGTTACAGTAAACAAACACCTGAACCCATCTATGGCTGGATGCTCACTATTACAAGAAGAAAACGAGAGCATTATTATAACAGTGAGCATCAGTTTGTCTGCAACAACTTTGATACAATAATGATAGAAGAATGTACAACCTATATCTCTAAATTCTACTCCCTTCGTCTTAAAATAAGTTTCTCATAGGACTATTTACAAAAATGATGTACTACAACTTTCGTGCTTGATTTTCCACTCTTGCCTGAAGGTATACAATCGGTAACCGACTAAAATAGCAATGAGACACTTATTTTGGGGCGGAGGGAGTATAACACAAGTGTCATCAATTATTTAGTCATGTCAAAAGGGCCAGAGTAGACTGTAGAGAAGCTGTATAGCTGTTTTGTAAAAAAGAGACTTTCACTGTCCTAGTGGAAGCTGTAGGAAGAGCTTAGAGGTACAAGTTGCAAATTGCAACTACAAGAGGTCATTTTGCAAGTATTAAATTACCAGTAGTTTTTCTCTACACATTAACAAGATACTTCTTGTAAGTAATCCGCATAAACTGGTTACTCTTGGCAATCCAAAATTAGACACGAGCTTTTTAAAATATAGCCTCAAAGCATACCAATTAATCAGTAATGCACTAGTTTAACATGATACTATTCTAATCTGAACATGAGTTACGCTTCTGTTCGGTAACCAACCAATCATATCAGACAACCAGATTTCCTCAGACTTGGAGAGCTTCTCGGTAGCAAATAAACCATCTTGCTACAATAATATGATCTCAAGAGCTAGATACAGTTGGATTATATAGGATTATTGTTTCTTGGATATTGCATGCTGGATACATATTTACATCAGTAACTCCATTAATCATCACAAGAGCCGACAAGGGGAGATAGATTCTTTTATACGTACCGTACACTAAACTATTAGGGAGAAGTGCGGGGAACTTTTTGTTGGATCAATTTTACATGATTCTTTCAGCTCTTTTTTCCCATTATATGCCCATAATGGGAGCTTCAATCTTCTATCCAACTTTCGCAATCTCATTCCCTCTTCTATCCAACTCTACTCTTAAGGGGAGCTTCATTTGAGCTAACTTATCAGTGGCTTCCTTGGTAAGCACACCATTCCCAGAGTATCACTAGAAGAAGACAATTGGAATTGGAGGACATTGCTAGTAATGTGTTTTCTTCTTTTTTTTGAGAGTTGGGCAGCATAGTCGCAAGTCCTTATCTGGGCAAAAAGATCAAAGATCTTGGCATCATGAGTATGGAATGGATAACGTTCTCCTTATTGAGATTTTTAAAGTATTTATTTCTCATGTGCCTTACTTCTCCATTAGTGTTCTCTTATCAAAGTCTACCTTGCAGCTTCTTGTTCTTGAGAAATGTGAAGAAGACGTTAGAATTAGAGACAGGTTTTATTATATTTAATTGGGAAAACGGAGAATTCGTTCGAGGGTACGAATTTCTTGATCAGTTGTCCATAACTTGTTAATAATTGTTTTCTTCTCCTTGCAGGACACTGACTTTGGCTCCTGCTTCCTTTGCTTGGCAATTCTTATTCGTCTCATCCCCTTGGTGGTTATAGCGTAGGTATAGTTTCTATTTCTTCCTCAGATCTCATCTTCTTATAAGGCTTGCAAAAAAGATCAGAGATTGAGGCTGAGGCGTCTTTCATCTTCAGGTTGTTGCCCTCCTTTACTTCTTCCCGAGAAGATTATGATTCAAAATATTTTCCAGATTTGGAAGATACTACCATCCTCCTACAGTGGCGCAGGAACAGCATGTTCTTTGAACTATTCCTCTGATTTCCTCCTATTCTAGATGCATGTTTGAAGACGAAGGAAATCGAAGAAGTTGAAAGCTCATGTTGTTGCGCCACCGCATGATGGAGAATAAAAATCTTCTTAATCAGAATATTTCAACGAAGAAGCAAACGAGAGCAACAGCCCGAAGAGGAATGACACCTCAGTCTCTAATCCTTGTCGCAAGCGGCATAAGAAGATGACAAGTGAGGAATTGGAAACTAAACCTACCACACAATCACAAAGTGGAGGAGAAAAATACGAATTGTCAAGCGAAGGCCAAGGAAGCAAGAGCCACAGAGTCAGCATGTTGCATCATCCAAGGAGAAGAAAACAATTTCTAACAAGGTATGGACAGATGATCAAGAAATTGGTATCCTCCTGGGAGTTCTCCGCTTCACCCAATTAAATGGTATAAAACTCGCCTCTAATTCTAATGCCTTCTTCAGATTTCACAAGAACAAGAAGTAGCTACAAGGTATCGAGATTGATAAGCGAAGACTAAGGGAGAAATTGAGACACATGAGAATTAAATATTTAGAAATCTTAATAAGGGAAAACTCTATCCATCCCATAGTCATGATGCAAAGATATTTGATCTTTCTGTCCATATATGGACATGAGACGATGCTCCCCAACTACCAAAAAACAAAAGAAAGCACACCACCACCAGCACTCCCCAATTCCAATCGTGTTCTTCTAGTGATACTCTGAGACTAATGCTTCCCAAAGAAGTCACTGATAAATTAGCTGAAATTAAAGCTCCCCTACGAGTAGAGTTGGATAGAAGAGGGAAAGAGATAGCTCATTCAGCATGACCAAGGCATCATCAAATACCTTGCAAATAATGAGGCGGGGTTACAAAATGTACTGCCCCAAAATTTTATTAGCTGCGGATCCACAAATGAATTATGCAGAAATAAACACTTGAACTTGATGTCTAACCCATAGATGCTAATTGGAAAGAAAAAGAATTATAAAAAGACTAACTCACTTTATAAGATATGTAAAGTTTCTCTGACTAAATTCATTCCCATGTATCCCCTCTTCTTTAGAATACCTGCAATGTGATTGAGAAGTTATGAACACATAAAGGCAAGGCATGACAAAGAAACTAGATATACACAACGCGGAAAAAAATCACATACATGATATGCTTCATTACCCTGGAATGACAATGTCCCAAGTGAGGTTTATTAGCTATTTACTTGATCCAACTTAGTTCAAGTTTATGCATCTTGTTCCACTTTAGTCCTATGAATTGTCGTTCCAATTTAGTCCTGAAGAGTGTCTTAGTTTTACTGTAATTGGGCCCACCCAAGTTCGGACATTTTTTTTCAATTTAGTTATTACAAGACTATATATTGAAACAATTTATACAAATTTAGGAATAAACTAGAACAAAACACATGAATTTAGTTTAAATTGAAACATATCTTTTGGGAGTGTAAAACAAGCATTAATTTGAACAACTTGTTAAGGTGATCCAAAGGCTACAAATGGTCCAACAGGTCCAAAATCATAGGGGAAAATGTGGTAGCTTAAGTGCAAATAACTTTAAGTACTTTGGAGTCTACATAAAATACCTTTTGGGTTATAAGATACTAGATTTTCAATGGTTGTACAATATATATTTTCAATAAACGTAAAGAACACAGAATATATACAAGTATGTAGGAAAGGTATATTGTTCATGCTAAATATGTAACTAATTTATTGCACGTACTAATGGTAAGTGAACTTTTTCAATATGATAAAATCTACTCAAAAAACAATGATTCAGTCAAAAGAGCAAGGAGAAAGTAAAACTTCTCTATAGAGGCATAAATTCAAGAGGTACATTATCAATAAATTTGCAATAAAATTTATTAATAAATACAAATTTATTCAAGTTGAAACAATATTTTATACTAAGAATCTTAGATTTCATGTCCATATGTGGAGAAAATAATCTTAATTCCCATATATATAGACGAGACCTTAATATCCATATGGGCATTAAAATTTAGGCATCTAGATCGTAAGAAAAACAAACAAAGCCTTAGTGTCTTTAATCCAAAGCTTAAGTTGATAGTTGGAGGCCTATTTAATTTAAAATCTTAACACTTTATCTTAAACCAATATATTTTAATTGTTGAACACATTTCAACTAAGATAATCAACAATGTGCACCTTTCCCTTCACGCTATCAATGAGATCTCCAGATAGGTTTACCTCATCGTCATTCTCAATACATACCTAGTACATGCATAATTTTGTTCAAGATATATGGCCAACGATTCTAAGTAACTCGGATAGCCATCTAAACCAACCAACCACACACGCAAACAGATATAACATGATGCATTGAAAGACAATATATGCCAAGAATATCATTTAGTGTTATATCCTACCATAAATCTACTACAAGGATACAAACACACAAACACTACGAGATAAATATTACCACAAATTGAAGTTTTAGTAAACAATGATGAAAGATACCTCCATGGATATCCATTCTCAGAAAAGCGGGATATTCCATTCATGGCTGAAAAGGTATCAATATGAACCCACTGCTCATCTTTACTGGTATGAAGTTGGCCTGTCAGAAACTCAAGCTCAATTTTTGTAGGCTAAATTGATATTCAGAAGTGGACAAAACAGATACAGAAGGACCAATACTAATTTAAAAAAAGTACAGAATTCACAATCAACTATAGTTAGTAGACACATAAGAGTAATATCACCGCAAATGAAGGTTGTTCCTTGGCAACATAAATGACAACGTTTACCTGAACGTAAATTTCATTTGCCGGCAAGTTTGGAGAATTCATCTCCAAGGATGGGAAGCAGCAATATTTTCTACTGCTATAGCCCATTTGTTTTGAAATAATGAACTAAAATAGAATCACAGCTTGCACCATCGGCTAAACTCATTTTGCTAAGGAGCCGAATCAAACATGAGAATATTTTCAAAAGCAATATTTTATGATCTTAAAATTCATACAATATATATTCTTCACCTATAGAAAATCAACCAGACATACATATTTCAAGACTTGTGCCAGGCACTGTCGATTAAATTTTAATAAGCTGGGTAAAGATGCTAATTATGAGAGAAGAGAGAAGACTCACCAAGTTGATGTAGTTCTTTCAACGCGTGACCACTAGGATAATTCTCATAAGATGCCGTAAAAGTTATGATGGTGCACCCTAAACTACACATCTGAAAATGAGTACAGACAGTGAAAGTAAATTGCTAACACTAAAAGCAAAATGGCTAATTATCCACCTTATCAGAAGCAATCCCAGCATAGCGAAAAAGAGCAAGTTCCAAAAGGCCTTCTTCCTGTTATTGTATCTGTAATTAAGTTTTGTTAGCACAGTACATGGACATAAAGGGTAAACAGTACTATAGGTAAGTAAAGAGCAGCAGTCTCGCATAGTGAAGCTTGAGAACTCAAAGCAACATTTGATAACATTCCACAGATAACAGTAACAAAATTGCAGGCATCCTTCAAAGATATAATTTTTCAAACTCCATACAATCTTGCAAGTTGCCCATACTATCTTCACTTCCTACTTTTACAATAATAATTTGCTCAGGAAGTCTTTTGAATGATCTACGAACTATGTTTTTATGCATGAATCGTTAAATGCGGGACAAACATGAAACAAAATGACAAACATTATGCAAACAAGGACATGGATTCATAGTCTGACATAATAAAGCAACCATCAAAACCCAACATAATATTAGTTACTAAATCCAGCATACTTAGCAAATTACTTGGATCACAGTCTTCCACATGGTGACAGACCATAATCACACAAGAAAAGGGAACGGCTGATTATGTACCAAAAGGTAAGTAAGGAAATTATGATTGACAGCTACCAGAAAAAAATAAAAATCTGATATAGAATCGACAAGAAAAAGATAAAATCTGAACAAACTGATTTAATAGTGCTTAAATTTTATTAAAATTAACATACATTCTGGCAGCCGCACTTGCTGCAGTCAAATTGAAGATTGGAACTGAACTAATAATAAAGCGGAGCTCCTGCATCATAGTAGCAACTTATAATGTATTTGTTACAAATATGCAGCTGAAGTTCACATTCCAAGAGTAAAACTAATACCTTATGTGGAAGCTTAGAGTAAAGTAAGATGAACACAAAAGCTGGAAGGAAAAATAACCGAACTCTTCTGTCTAGTACAAAACCAAGCTGCAAGAAAGATAGCATGTCATGTTAGCAGCCATGAAGTTCCACAATCTGGGTGCAATTAATTATGAACAGCTCTGAAAACACTTGAGAACTCCATCCACTGTTAAAAAACAGATCTGAAGGAAATTATCCTTTTCAAGCCATTGATGCTATTGAACTCAAGCCTGGAAAATTTATATTTGTAACAAGCTTTGTGCATATCATATATATGCTCCAGCTTGCGGGGGAAAGTTAGAATATATTATGAAGATTTTGAATTAATTAGAATATATTATTAGGATATTTTATTTATTAGAATATATTGGTAGAATATTTGATTGATTGTAATCTTTATAGAATAGGAAATTACTTATTAAGAAACTTGGCCTCCAAGCTTTGTAAGTGTATAAATAAGGTTGCATCTTCAACTTTATTAACACACAAGTATCATTTCTTTTTCTCATATTTTACAGGATGCAATGTACTTTATTCAGTTTGCTAACACACACATGCACACAAACAAACAAGTATATATAAGGGATAAATGTTGATAATGAAAACTGAAAAGCACCGTCTCCAATGGAGACAATAATTATGTAGCATATTGGTTTTCTTGAAAGCAATGTGCAACTGTTTTCTTTTACTCAAGTACACACATGTAAGATACACCAGACTTTAACAGTTCACATAGCGGTAACAAATGATAAATGTTGCCATGCATAGAACTAATGTAGATGCTAGAGCATTATAATAATGATGAAACATTCATGGCAGAACTTTCCACCATCTCCCCCAACCTGATCTCCTGTTTCCACCACTCAAGTAGTTATAACTAAGTTATTGAGAGATGGTATTGGTAATCCATGCCTAAATCAATAACTAAAATAACAATGAGACACCTATAGTGAAACGGAGGGAGTATACTATATTTTTCAGGTAGATGCAGTATCAAAACTGCTGGATCATAAAAACTATAGCATTAATGAAGCAGTAAAATGTGAAAGCCAAACAAGCATTCACAAAAAGTAAATGGGCCATGACACAGAAAACATCACCTAAACTATAGTTGGAGCACCGAGTACCACTCTAGGAAGCTAGCATATGATGCATGGGGCGGAAGTGTTGACTACATGAAAGTAACAGTAAATACATTTCATTTAACAACTTCCAAGACTTACCACAGAAAGGGGATATGCAGCAAGCAATGAGCGGGGCAGTGCTGAAGTGAAGTACCAGTAGAATGGATGCGTCTGGCAAAGATATATAATGAAGGAAAACAGCATAAACTAAATGTAGATAACCATCATAACAGAGTACATTCATCATTAAGAATATATTACATACCAACTTCAGTGCATTAGATACCAAGCCTAAGGATAGTCAAGGTTGATATTTCCCTTAAATGCAAGATAGTAAGCAGATTTTCACCTTTTAAGTTATACACACCATACCCAAACTAGCCAAAATTTGATCACCTTGAAGAACACTGGTCTTTTAAAAGTAACAATTCACAGAAATTCTTCTATCTTGCACCTAAACAATTTTGATGTGAACATTCAAGTATAACTGTATAAGTAATATATTATGCCACAAGAGAGAAAGGGAAAAGAATATACATTAGCTTCTCCAGAATGTGCTAGATTCGTAACCCTCGTAGGGCAATAGTGGTAAAGTTAGCAGTCCCATTTTATCATGTGTCTCAGATTATACAAACCTCAAGCTGAGGCGAACACACTGAGGAATTAGAAGTTAGGAGAGTAAAACTATTAGGTGGCACTAGCACATATGTGACACGAGATCTGAGATTAAAGATGGCGAATGCAGCACAAAAACAGCAATTGCATTAGTGGTTCAGTTTATAAGGCGAGTCACTGACAAAAATTTACATGATAAGGGTGTGGTTTATGAAATTCAACGGAGTAAACCTGGGGTAGATCACCATCCTCAATGAAGTGGAATCATTCATTACTTTGTTAGAAACCGAACGTATTTCAGAACCAACTATTTTACGGGGCTAAGTATAAAATGCAAAGACAGCTCCCAGATTTTCTACTGATGAACTAAACTATCTTTCATTAATTTCTCTGTGTTCACAATTTGATTACTTTGGCATTGCATAATCTATACTTACATGCATGGTTGCACAAGCATACTAACAGGTAAAATCAGTTCTCACAGGTAATAATCAAACCAAATACTCCAAAAACAGCGTTTCAAAGTCTAGAACACAAAAATATACCACGGAGATATTCTTTAACAAAGGATACACCCCACTCAGAACTCCGGTTGAGTACAGAGTTGAACCAGAAAACTTCAAACTCAGGCCATAGCAACCGCTTCCACATAATTGAATCAATCAACGTAGTAAGACCTGCACGGAGGAGAATATTGTCACTATATTCTTAACTAAGGAACTGATGGGCAATAAAATTTCTCTATCCCTCTCTCTCTCTATATGTGTGTGTGTCTGTGCATGTGTATATGTAACATGGAGAAAGAGCAACATGACAGAAGTAAGAGATTCACCAACCAATGCACAATAGAGCAGTCCCAGTGCAGCTTTTAAATGCTTTCCACAATGAGATTGACTTGGTCTGCCTTTGATAAACAGTTATTATTGAAGAATTCCTTTTCATAAAACTTAAATGCAGAAAAATAAAGAATTTAGGTCAAGAACTTGTGAGGGACTAAACCTAAAACTGCAAAACATTTCCTCATGTTAATGCAGCTGCTACCAAGCACACAGCAATACTACTAATACTAAAGGCTACGATATCAAAACAAGTTGCAACCACCAAAATGCCATTACCATCATGCTAGTAACTACCATACCAAGGCATATTACACATGATGGCATTATTCATCAAAAAGAAAATAATCAGGCATGATGAAAACTCCATTGATATCTAACTCCAACATTTTAGTTCAAAGAAAACAAAGTGATATTCAGCTGTCTGCCACTGTGGAAGAGTAATAGAGATTTATTGTCGTCTTTCATGGATGCATCTATAAATTCAGATGAAGATATATTCATGATAGATTACCAGAAAAGGATTTGCACCACTGGGATTTACAAACTATTTGCAGAACTCTTTTATCATCGGGGGTGAGATCCAATATAGATATTGTTACACGAGAAGGTGACAAGGACAAATAATACAATTTTCCTTCGTAAATGTACATTTGGAAATAAAAAGAATTCATTTAATTCATAGTAAAAGAACGTTTTTGGCTTATTAAGATCAAAATGTACTATAAGTTTGACTTAAATACATATTTGTCACCAAGTTTTTTCCTGTTTTTTTTCATTTTTGTCATTTTTAGTCCTTCTCACATAATCCTTCCCCTATATGTATATAGATACTGATCGTAGTGTCAAATAACTACTTACCAACAAGAACTCCAAGCCAAGAGGACAAAGAAGTAGCAGCATATCACATCTAAAGACGATTGTGGAGAAAATCTGATCATCAGAGAAAATGATGATAACAATTCCATTAGTTACATGATGAAAGATGATAGTTATATCCAAAAGACATGAAAATTGAAAAGAACAAATGGCGTGCTAATGTGGGCCAATGATACAACAAAAAGTTCAGCTAATAAAACAAAAGAATAAATGCATGCACAAATTACGAGAAAAATCATTGATGGACAAAAACGCTTGGATGCATAAACTACAGCTTAAGCATTAGAAATCTGCAATAGCTTCACATTATTTGTTATATATAGTTATTCTAATTCTAATGTTGATGCAAGAGAAAGATACAAGAATTCTATCTTCCATTCTGTGTTGACACACATTTGTTATCTTCAGAAATAAATAAAAAATAATAATAATAACTTACTGCCCTGACCAAATTATCTATTAGCAGAGAACACATACATTCTAAAACAGCTTCGCAAATAAGGCAAGCTTGTTGTTTAAATGTATCCACACAATATTAGCAAACTAGATAAGGAATTGTAATATTTTCGAAAATCAAAAGGAAAAAAGTCAGCATCTATACCTGAAGTTCTTCAATCAAGATTCATGAATAGCATAGAACAATAGAACAAATGGTGATATAAGCGAAAAAATTCCAATGGATGCAATGCACTTGATCTAACTATAAAGTGGATATGAATAACTAATAAGCAGGTCCTTATTAAAGATCTAGGGTAAATGAATAAGAGAATTTTTCATTCAGCATAATTAACATTTAACATTGTATCTCAAATGCATGACATTAAACTTCAGTTGACATACCAGACAGTTCAATGCCGCATATAGATTTCCTTTGAACCAATAGCCGTACGCCAAGTTGACTGCATAAAAATAAGGAACAAAACTACGACTGCTCAATGATTCCAAGAGTGACAAATATTTGCCCTATTAAAAGGAAGTCATTATGTGTTTTAGAACGCGAAGTATCAATTACAAGAATGGGAAAACAAGCATTGCCAACCGTTTAAATACTCAAATGGGAAACAAATAAAAGAATACACAATGGATTGTTCACCCATTTTTCCAGCCAAAATTGTCGTGATTATAGATAATCCATGTTCTAATCAGCACATCCTAAAACACAGCTCAGTGGACTTGCTTTAGTATCCAAGAGAAAGCTTCTCTAACACAGGGTCAAAACCAATTTACTGCTTGGCATGACCCTTTGGACCACTAGTGGCTCACCAAACTAAAATCATATGGACCAGCAATAAAACATGAGTAGAGTTCATCCATCAGTCCCACTCAAAAACGGTTCTGTTACTTCACTCTTAAATTGGATTTGGTTTATTTAAACATGGACAAAATATTTCTTGAAAGAAATACTCGCAAAGAAGTGAGAGGTAACCGTTCCAGTAGAGTTCGTCAACTTTGCTGAGGAATGTAGTGCTGTTATACAGCACCGCGTTCCGGTGAAGCAAGACGATCCTGGTTCATTTACCATCCCCTGCGTGATAGGGGCCGAGGCTTTCAAAAAGGCACTCTGCGACCTTAGAGCGAGTGTGAGCGTAATGCCACACACCCTGGCTCG
>JAYMSY010000442.1:0-12050 GCA_036897685.1 Monsonia emarginata | reverse complement strand
AATTTACATATGCATAAAATAACTAAAAATCATCATTATTATTATTATTATTATATATAATCGAGACTATACAAAACGGAAATCGGAGTGGAGACACGGCATACGAGGTTTTTCCATCTCCTAACCTGTCGGGGAGGAGATCCCGGGTCCTTGTTGGGTTCCAAGTAAATTGTAATTCCTATGACTAACTCATGCCTAAAATATTCTAAATTGTCCGGGAAGATTTGATATTCATTCTACCAAAGGTCCATCAAAATTAGAGTTTTCGAAGAAGCTTATGTGTGAGTGTATTGGAGAACACCGTCCTAAATTATGGTGTCCACGTCTTTAAAAAGAGTACTTTTTTTAATTGAATTTACTCTTAGCATTTTCTAGTGAGTACATTTTTTTTTGGACGGAAATATAGTCGTAGTACAATACTAAATAAAAAATGATGAAAAAAAATAAACTAATATATCGTATATAAAAGCCCCTTGCGCCCATTTTTCACATTTAAGCCAATTTCAAAATTTTCCATTTTCCCGGCAAAAGCACCGCGCCATGGAAGAAGGAGAGAATTCGCTTCATCGTCACTCTCAGAATCAAGGTCAATTTCTCTATGTACCTGCACAGATCTATTTATGTTTATGCATGTAATTAATCGTAATCGAACTCTAGGGTTCGAATTTTTCTGTTTGGATGCCGAGTAAGCGGAGGAAATCGATAGAAAATTATACTCCGACAAGATAATTTTGCATTTATCTGTGACCTAAGAAACCAGAGACGACCAATTTTGAGATCAATTGGAAGCTCTTTAGCTCCTTTTCGTTGAGTTTCTCCTTCCTTGAAAACTTAATTTTTGTTGGTCTCTGGTCTCAGTCTCAGACAGGAGCTAGGCAGTTCATTTTGTCCTGAAGTTAGGGTTTATTTTTGATTTGAACATCTGGCTGAATTAAATCTTTAAAGTTTACTTTACAGAGAAGTCTGATCCCATTTGGTATGCCAATGTCATGCAAATTTATTAAAAATGGTTTGTTTATTTTATTTATTGATATCAATGATTGTTTTTGCAGAGACTATAGTGCGTCCCATTCAAGGAATGGAATCTGTGGTAGCTACTGTCAGTGGCTACCATGGTTTAGAGAGGTTTAAGCTTATCAAATTGATCGATCATGCAGGAGCTAACTACACGGGGAGAATGTCGAGTGAAAATACACATTTGGTGGGTTTTGATGTTCTCACTTCATTATGTTTAGCTCTAGTATAGGCATGTTATGATTATTTTTCAAGTTGTATTTCTTGTCTTTGCAATTGAAACTCAAAGTTTTCGAGCAAGTAGTTTGGCAATTAGGGTTTTACATCTGGAAAACAAGTCGAAAGTGAATTTTTAAAGTGGAGCTGTGAGAAATTCGAAACTAAGTACTTCTCACCAGGCAGTATCTTATGCTTGTTGATTGTGAATATTTGTGGATGATTGCTCATATGTTGTTCTAGTGAACAGGTGTGTTGGAAATTCGAAGGAAGGAAATACGATCTTGCCAAGAAGTTTAGGACACTAATAGTTAATCATCGATGGGTTGAAGAGTGCATAAAGCAAGGGAAGCGTGTCCCAGAACATCCCTTTATACTGCATAGGTATGGTGAAGTTGTTGCTGCTGTTGTTACTTCTCCTGAACTTCTAAATGCGAGAAGCCATAGAGTCAGCAGAGTAGCTAATTTTAAGTTATAAATTTACTTGTTTTAGATTGAGTTGCTTCTTTTGATGCATGAATCCCACTCAAATGTACGCCTGATGCTGCTGGTTAACTGTCTAAAGAGTATACTCAACCTTTTTTTGTTAATTCTTTTTACAGATCTATTTTATCTTGGAACTTTTGGGCTAACATTTACTGATTTAGGAGTACCGTATTAAGCTATGAAATGGCACATTCAAAGTCACTAGTCATCACTGCTGCTTCATTACTATCATACATTGCAGTGAGATTGTTTTATCATCAGGAACTTATGCCGGCAGAGTTTTAACTTTTGCAGTGGGCTAGAAGTGGGGTCCTTGTTGTTGGAAGTCCCAACTATAAAGGTTGGTATCTCTCATAAAGGTGATAAACTGCTCTCCAACCAATCAAATGTTCACAATTGTCATGAAAAAGAAATAAATGACATTGGACTGGGAGGTTCAAGTAACGCTGTTTGGACTGATTCTTGTTTGCTGAAAGAGGTATTTGTTTGGCCTCTTTCCACTCTCAATTCATTCATCCACTGATACTAATTTTAGACTGACTGAGGAAGAATTATAAGCTAATTATGTGATTTTATTTCATTTATTGCTGGGGTGTGTTGAAGAGGAAGACCTTTTTTCTTAACAAATATATATTGAGGAGTTTAAGTAGTAGTGACATATCAAGCTGAGGTGTATAATATTCTTAAGTTGTTCAGATGGCATTGTTTCAAATTCAAAGACTTCTACTTAGTTTCGTACTTTGTTTTCCTCTTCTTGCTTCTGTTTGTCTAGGTGCAAATAGATTTTTGCTTCAAGCTCTGACTAGTTGATAGCTATTCATACAAGTAGAGAAGTTCTCTACATGTGGATTACTTAACACTTGCTTTTCTTGCTCCTTTTCTTGGGTACTTCTATTTGCAGAATTCGTTTCTTGATGCTGGAAAAAGCAATGATAAGTTTCAGAAATCAAAGCGCAAACGTAAATCATCTCGGATTTCAGAGCAGGAGGCCCTGTCAAGTGGCAAATTCTGTTTTCAGGAGCCTCCTCTATCTGGACCAGATAGTCTCGATATATTAGAGGTACGGTTTTTAATTTAAGTATGCCTTCTTGTCTCTGTGTATTTCTGAATATGGTCAACTCCTTTGCACTCAGTTTCTAGGAGACAATTAGATCTGTTACAGCTTATGTGTGGGGCATGGAAAGTTTCTTTAGATGGGTGAGAAAATTTGATTACCAATATGCTAAATTGGGGACTGCTAGTCTAGGAAACTTAATCTTTTACTCCCTCCGTTCCAAAATAAGTGTCCTGTTTGACTATTTGCAAAAATTAAGGATTATCACTTTTGTGCTTGACTTTCCATCTTTGCCCCCATGTCTCCAATTTGACTCACTTATGAAGGGATACAATTGGTAATCCATGGTAAGTTTGACTCACTAGGTAAAATAGATACGGGACACTTATTTTGGAACAACTGTTTTTAAAATTAGGACACTTATTGTGGAACAGAGAGAGTAGCAATTAACTTTGAACTAATTATTTTGAAACTTCTACTGCTACACAGTCTGTTTTTACATGGGTTAAAGCTTACAAGGGCAGAATCATCTCGAAACCTTGCAGGCTGCTGAACTCCCATCATATCTACTGATCATACCTAAATCTTTAAGAAACTCAAATATGAAGCTCTGTTATGAGGAAATACTGCCCAACTATTTACTTATTGCTACTTATGTATATGTTTGTTCTTCCCCTAGAAATTTATGTTTACATTGTGTCGTTATAAGCCTATGTAATTTTTGTCTTTCCTATCCTCAATTCACCTGTAAGTGCATTCAGTTTTGTTTCTTTGATCCTGTTGAAAATCAGGAAGAGGCGAGCTCCCATTTTTCTGCTAATCTCAGAAAAGACAAAAGGAAAATCTCCAATACTAAGAAAAACAATCATTTGGCTGAATCTTCTAAGGGGCGGAAGCTTGTGAAAAAGAACGTTGTTGGTAGAGATAGGCTGCAGTCTTTGTCATCGGATTCTGACCATGAGATAGGCCATTCAAATGGCACAAGGAATATCAAGATATTTGGAAATAAGGGGAGATCTGAAGGGTGCTGTAGCTACTTGCAAATTGAAAGTGAAGATGAAGGGGTTGAAGAGATCATGAATTGGAACCATGTACCTGATTCTCGGGGTTCAAATATATGTCATGAGAATATGTCAGTAACCCTGGAAAGACCTCTCCAAGATGGGGTTGCTGATGTTGAGAACTTGAAATGTGATAATGATGATGGTGGCCAGCTTGAAGCTGTTAACATTTCACATACTGCAGTAGAGTTATCTTGTGTTATATGCTGGACAGATTTCAGTTCAACCAGGGGTGTCTTGCCATGTGGACATCGGTTTTGTTATTCCTGCATACAGAACTGGGCTGATCATATGGTATGTATCATCTTTGTAACCTACTTTATGCTTACTTATCTCTTATTTGTCCATGATCTACTTCAGTTTTCAAATTATCTTCGAATGGCAATGGATCCCTTTGAAATGAGCTATATTTTTTCCTATGCTTTGAGGTTGGAAATGATAATTTCTGATTGTGATTTGATCTTCACATTGGCATGGTATTCCTAACTTGCCGTTTTCTATTTACAGTTGGGAGATTGGATTTGGTGTCTTTTATGGTCTTTCATATAAATGAGTACATGGTTCAGCCTTTTAGGTTCCAGTGTCCTTATCTGAAGGAGAATCCTTGTAATAGTACTGTAGTTGATCATTTGATCAAACTTGTATTTACTAGCGTTTGCCTCCATGCTTCAAATATACTTTTGCTCGTTCTATCTTAAGACTGAGTCTGGAAGGCCAACTCAGGGTTTTATTTTCTAGAATAGTATACAAATATACACCCAACTTTCCTGGTTAAAATTAAAATTTTTAACTCATAAAGACCCTTTTGTTGATAAATGCAGTTTATTTAGAACCCAAGTGAAGAGTTGAATCAACAACATTTTTGTTCGAAAGTGGAAATGGCCATTTAAATACTTATACACATATGGTCATAGATGCATGCAATAAAATGCACCGGTTATTCATCCCAAAATGTAAAATATCATTCGAAGTGTCTTTCTGTAGAAAAATGATCATTGTTCAATCTCGATTCTCATACTGTGAAAAATATAGAAAGAAGTTTGCATGATGCTAATAACAACTTGCTTGTATGTGTATTATGCCATGTTACAATTCACTGTATCAGCTAATCATTTTCAATTATGAAAACCAGATACTCTGGCTGTTTGTCTGTTCTCTTGGCCACTGTCAAAATGCTCAAACTTGTGATGATGCCTGTAGGTTGCAAGGGGAAGGATTTCAACTTGCCCTTTGTGCAAAGCCAATTTTACATCAATAAAGAAGGTGGAGGGTGCAGTGACTTCTGATCAGAAGATATATTCCCAAACAGTTCCACATTCACCTTCAACAATGGATATTTTTATTCCCATTGATAGGGGCACTTTTGGTTTTGGAGCTCAGGTAGGTATTGCCAATTGTTATGCTGGTGAACTTGTTTATTTTTGTTGTACAGGTAGTGTTTTTAGTCTGTGTGCATGAGCAGAAATGTAAAAGTAAAAGAAAGCCCTTGCATCCTTTCCTTGCTTGTATTGATTGAGATTTCATTTGATGGTCAATGTCCTGCAGTAGAGAAGTAGGAATGTTGTATTAACAAGATACTCTTATCCTGTTATGCCTGGTAACTCACTACTTATCATAATAGTTTTAATGGGTTGTAGCTGAGGAAATATTGGATGGTAGAACCATAGTGGGTGCTATCAGAATAGGAATTTCCCTTGCATTATTTTTAGTATTACATTTGAAAATTGATATGACTTAGTATAACTGATCTCTGAGAGTGATAAAGATGCCATACTGTTAGGGCCCTGATCTGTCACTGAGTAGCATAGACTACATTATGGCCCTCTTACGTTAAGGTGAAATTTTGAGACTTCACAGATCTCAATATTTTGCCTAGCTCTGGGTACCTTCTGCGTTTGCTGATATCAATGATCAAAAGCTCAAGTAGTTAGGTAATGGTTCTTCGGTACCATATAAGGGTCAATGGGTGCTCAGTGTGGTAGCTTACCTGAGCACTGAGCAGTGTACCTATCCCATGGATAAATGGACATATTGTGCTGCAATTTTACTCTCTTTTCCCTCAGAATTGATTAATTTCATGCTTCTTTGGCTGGATGGGAAGTGTCTTTCTTTCAACTATAAAATTGATTTGGATCATGGAGACCAGTTTTCAAGATTGCCTCAATCTAAAATTGTATGTAATATTTTTGTGCTATTGCTATCTTTTCTTTTCTGACTTTCCTCAGTGACGACGAAAAGGTTAGCCATGTGCTGGAGTCTCCTTTAGTTGTCTACTATCTGCTATACTAGATTTTGTTTAGTTTTTTTTATTTTATTTCTGAGGATTACTTTTGAATCACAGAGATGACATGCATGTAGCTCTTAGCTATTGTGACTGCTTATGGACTGTTCAATAAATCAACCATTGCTCGATCTCAATGAACATGACATGTTGCTTATATGCCATTGATATTCACTTGTTCTTGACTTCTTGTAGCTAATATTTTTTTTTTCTTCCTGTTGGGCATAAAAGTCCTCTCGAGCATCAGTTTGCAGTGAATGCCATTCTCGTGAACCTGAGGACTGTCTCGTCAGCTGTCGTGGGGGTCAGATTCACTGCATCCATTCCTACTGCCTCGATCCCCCTCTTTTACCATGGACATGCACAAACTGCAAGGATCTTCGGATGCTCTTCCGCAATATTCATTAATATGCTTCTTTGGAAATCATCAATCATCCCCAAGAATGTCTTCTTCTATAAGGTAAAGCTTTCGGCTGATAGAATTATTATCATTTCAGATTTGCATTGCATCAGTATACAAACTTTCCTCACAAAGGCTCCCATTGATGTTAGCATGAATATCACTATCCTCCGGTAACGGTTCTGCCTTTACGTACTTTTTTGCAAAAATATAGGATGGTCTAATTTGTGTTTGACTTTTTCTAGTAATATTTTTGTGATATATTTATATGGTCACAGCTTTCTTATTTAAGTCATATCATTAGTAACTTGAGCATAATCTTATTAAAAGGGAGAGTAGAGAGTTGAACTATCATTAGTAACTTGAGCATATTAAAAGGGAGAGTTGAACTAGAATATTCGTAATTGAATGTGGAACAAAGCGGAAATTTTAGGTGTGTGGGCTTCAACCACTCCTCTCAAGGGCCTAGTGTCCTCGCTGGCACACCGGCCTAGAGTGCTTCGTGCACCTCTCCAACTGATGTGAGATGCTACAAATCACCCTCTAATCCCCTAAGGGACATAGCGTCCTTGTCGGAACACCGGCCCAGAGTGCTTCGTGTTTCTCTCCAACCAATGTGGGATGCTACAAACCACCCCTTAAGGGGCTTAGCATCCTAGTTGGCGTATCGGCCCGAACCTCGTAATAAGTGTCCCATTTCTATTTTAGTTTATAAAGTTGTCATGGATTACCAATTGTATCTCTTCTTCATATGCGAGTTAAACTTGAGGCATGATAGCACATGAGGGGTTAAAGATTGCAAATCATGATACAAGTGACAATCCTCAATTTTTACAAATAGTCAAATGGGGCACTTATTTTGGAACACAGAGAGTGGATACTAACGGTAAACCTTGCTCTTTAAAACAAACAAAGGTTTGACATCTCCAGTAGCATGTGTAGATGCCTGAATTTTCTTTTGTTGATAATACTCGCACACAACTTACACAATTGGAACGATCCTTTCCACTGGTATGTATTTTTATTAAGACAATTAGGACATTTCTCCTCATTGAGATGTATTTTTATTAAGACAAAATCATAACCAAGCAGTTGTGATAATGTCTTCACCACCAGGACTAGGTTAGAAGTAGAACACATGGTCGAATCAGTGCTTGGTAGAGTGTGGGTTTCTCTTTATATTATTTCATATGATAAGAAAATTGTAATTAGGTATTAACAATATCGTTAAATTTAACTAAAAATATCATTTTTTTAAAAAGAAACTAAAAAAGTATCATTAAATTAGTTATAACTTTTAAAATAGTAATTATATGTTGAATTAAATACTAATTAACTTATTTTAATTAACATAAAACCAAATAAAATAACTTTTTTACAATAGGAGTGATTTTGTTTTATTGTGATTATGCATCTAACACATATTTACTCTGTCTCAAAGCAAACATTTATTTGTTTTAACAACTAGGTGTCGTTCGACAGTAGGAATTTATATTACTCCGAATTGAGTAGATTACTAGAATCTAGATTATTGGGATATAGATTATTGGACTATTTAAAATATTATGTTTAATTGATTTGTAGGAATTTATAATTATGTGTTTGAAATATAGAAAGTAAAAGGTATAGATTTAGGAAATTTAGATTAAAAACATGAGTACCCTTTTAAATTGGATTACAAGGAATAAAAAAAATAAATTAGGGATAAAAATGTCGTTTTAAAATCTTGAGAGGGGGAAAGTTGATCAGGAAAAAGAATGTCATCCTTTAGTTGGTAATCTTTTTCCGTCCATTTGGGAGTAATGTGGATTCCTGAAATCTAAATTTTACCATTCTCCATTGACTAATTTTACCCAAATATCAGAATCTCAACTTTTTTGTTGACTTTGCTTGGTTCTCGTGTATTTTCCTGCTATCAAACACTACCTTTATGAAATTAATGCTTCTTTCTACCACATGTCCATATAATACACTCGTGATATCCTACTAAAGTTATAACTAATGTAACTATTTTGGGATTGAAGATGGTACAACTTATTTTGAAGATGGGAGTAGAATATTACAAATACGTACAATATTCTCTACCCACATGTATACAGTCACAGGCCTGCACTGTTGAAATTATGCTTAAAAGTTAAAATATCTTGTTTTCTTTCAATTAACATAGAGATGCACACATAGAGTTCCCAAGGGGACATCTCAACGGTCTAATTGTTGAGGGCATGAATACAAGTCCCCTTGGGTGTGAGTAGGTAGGGATTAGAGAAAATCTATTATTGTAATTGTGGCTCAATAGAAAAAATAAAACACATATGCATTCGTGCGTGTACATTTTTGTTTTTGAAAAGTAACTACTCACTTTTTTTTTCTTTCCTAAAATAATTTATATTGGTGGATTGTGTTTGCTATGAGAGATGTAGTGGGAATGGAAATGAAGTGGTCTTCCCACGGAAGAAACAGCTGATCACATTCTTCTAAACTTTTTATGTACCATCTCCATTTGCTGCATGCCCGGACAGACAAAAAGCCACATCAATGCCAACCTTTTCTTCTGTCTCTTTCTCTTCAGCCCCATATCTTTGTGTTCCACTTGACTTTCATCTTCTATTTAAAAGAACCCCAAGAGTGCCCCTTTAGAGTTAGACCCCTATTCTCTGCACTATTTGTCTTTTACTCGCTTGCTGACACAGACAGTAGGAAAATTTATTGGCACTCTCATTGTGAAGAGTGGAGTCAAAGATGAGGCTCCATTTTTTCATTAGAATGAGTGGCTAAGGTCACTAATCCACTAGGCCTTGGAATATGCCACATTTTTTCAGTGCCAGTATATCTTTTTAGTTTGTGTTGTTTGTCTGTATGGTTGTCTCTTCTGAGTGCTTTGTGAATTTTAACTTCAATTTATGGTTTTCCATCAAGTCTATCCTATTCTTGATAGACTTTTAAGACATTCAAATATTATCATTTGCATTTAAATAACCTTTTTATTACCAAAATATTGTTTATTAGAATTTTGTGCAAAATTTGAGATGTTCATTGTTATTCATTAGGAACTCCTCTTGAAAGGTAATTGAGAGATCAAGGAAAGAAAACTAGAGCCAGAGCATAGCATAGATATACTATACGATTCTATCATTATCAACTTAATTACATGTTTCATAGCATCAGATAGAACTCTTTTTGCTCTTGCGGTTGTTGCTTATAAAAAAAACTCTTTATTGCTATTTTTTTTATCCGAACAGAACAGAGAACATGTCTCATGCAAGCACTTTCTCTTGATAATGCTTCACAAATAAGAGGAAAAGAGACTGAAGCATCTCATACTTGTGCGTATGTTGCAGATTTATGAAGCTGCTAGAAGAGAGCTGTTGCTGGTTGGTAGTAGATGTTTGAGAGGTCAATACAGTCTCAGAAGCCATAACTCTTTCTCTTGGGCGAGTCTGCAATCTTCATGGTCTTGTCAATCAGCTTCCGAGCCTTCCTGCTTTGAATTTCAATTCTCATGCTATCACTCTTCTCAATCTTATCATATGGTTTCTTCATCTTCAATGACTTAATCTTTGATTTCAAGCTCACCACCATCCTGTCGAATCCCATCATTGCCATGACTTAGCGTGGCACAACCTGTTTACAACACAAAAAAGCCGAACACACACGAGATGATGAGCGAGTGAAAGTAAGCGGAGATGATGAAGAAATGAAGTTTGGATTATGGTTGTAAATAGGGACCTTGCAGTTGCAGAAGAGAATAGAAGCTGGCTAGTGTTGGAATGAGAGAGAGGGTTTGAGGAGTGAGTGGCACAATTAGAATTAGGTGGTTCCCAAGTCAGCATTAAGAGCTTGGAACTGATAAAGAAGACCATGCAATTGTGTGAAGGCCAAAAGATCAGTTAACATCATATTAATTATTTGTGGGGGTGATGAGATATTTAAATTTGTTAGTTTAGAGTGTTTGACTTGGGTCAAATTATTTTATAAACTCTACTGTTTTAGACTGTTTGGTATAAAGAGATATAACTAATAAGTTTTAACTACGAGAGCATCTCCAACAATATGCTGGAGTTGGAAATGCTGTCCTTGAACATGAATATAGTGGGACTCATCAGCTTTGAGGTTGCGTCTCACACATATGAGGTTTTTTGTGGCCTTGAGTTTTGTGCAGCGCCCCACATTAATTTTTTTTGCTTTGCGTTTAGAGTTTACACGAATTTTTCATATGGGAGCTGCAGTGCACACCCTCGATGTCTCAGGGTTAAACATGAGATATCACCGAACTTTGAAATTCAAGGCATTAACAATAGTAAGTTGAGAGCCTTGAATCTAGGGACAGATTCAAGGTCCCACTGTGGAGCTGCTTAGAAAGAGAAAACATTGAGTACCTAATTTCCTAAAAACTAGGGGTGTTCAGGGTAGTTAACCACTCCTTGGAACCAATTTCTCAAGGCAAACCGTTAAGAGCGGTATGTTAATTTTTTAATAATTAATTGATTGATTAAATTATTTTTAATAAATGACTTAATTATGAGGTGTCTCTCTAGAATTCATTATAAAATCTATCTTTTATATATAGTATAGTATATAGATATATAGTCAAACGAGACTATTATTTTTGGAACATATGGAGTAATTATATTTTAATCACTAAAATTATATAAAAAACTTTAAAATATTTTAAACATAAAAATTACACCAACAGCCAGAGAACAAGTGACTTGTTTGAATATTTACAAAAATTAAGAATTATAATTTTTATGATTGATTTTTCATATTTCGTCTACTTGTGTTATCATGTTTGCACTTCACATCACTTATGAAGAAACACAATTGTTAATACATGAAAGATTTACTAATTAGCTCAAACTAAAATAAGACACAACAAAAAGAGTGTAATAAAACTATTTTTGGGTTGTCATGTTCTAAAGTGTTTTGTTCTTATTTAGTAGTTGTACCAAAAAAAATATACCCAAAATATACTTACAAAAAGAAAAATTGAAACCTTAAATTTAATCTTTATAGAAAAAAGGTAGACCTAATATATATTAGCAAACAACCATTAACTAAAAGAATGACTAAAAAACAAAAGAGAAATAGAAAAAAAAAGAGAAACACTGTTGTGACTCAAAACCGAGACCTAGATTTATTAAGAGGCGGGTTTACCATTTTGTTACTGAACATTATACATACTAGGGACAATATTTGCTATAAATTTGGGTAGGCTTGGGCCCATCCATGCCCACCCTTATTTCCGCTAATGTATTATCTCCTCTAAGTTATGAATTCGAGTCTTAATGAAAATACGTTCGAATGGAAAGGAGTTAACGAATTTTAAAAATAAATCGTAACTTTATAAAAAAAAAATAACATATGTTCAAAATTTTCTTTTCCCTTTAAACAAAACCATAAGAAAAAGCACAGTGATTAAAATTAAAGACTATGTTTATAATCGATTCTTGTCATTTGTCTCATTTTTATAAAACTAATTTACTTCCGTGTTTTTTTTATATGGGTTCCACAATTGGGGGGTAATCCTCACACTAAATG
>JAYMSY010000441.1:0-12055 GCA_036897685.1 Monsonia emarginata | reverse complement strand
TGTGTGTGTGTGTGTGTGTGTGTGTGTGTGTGTATACATACATAACAGGTTTCAATCTTCCCCCTTTTCATTTATTTAGAGTTAGGACTTAGGATCTGTCTGTAAGTTTGAATTTCACTTGCTGTGGATAAATTTTCATTAATAATTTAAATTGAATTGATTTACGTAATTGAAGTAGTGTTCTTTCTGTCTGACTTTTCTTTTATTGGAGGATAATTAGCTGCTTCTATCTTGTGTGTATTCTTTTGTTAATATATGCATAAAATTTGTATGTCTAATGTTCCTCTGCTAGCTGTACATGTGTCCTTAAGGTGTTGTTTGGGAAGCATTTTCTAGTAAATTATGGGGGTGATAGGTGACTGCAAATACTATGTTTGGATGAAGTTGAATAGGAAAGAGCATATTTAGGGGTTTTGGGAGATTGTGAATACACTCCCTACAGTATTTTAAAATACACTGGGGGGATATGGTATTCCGAAATCCCATCAACTTTCCTGAGTGGGATGATAGTTGTTAGCCATCTTTACCCCACTCTCCATTTAAAAGTTCTGTCATTATTTAAATTAAAGGGTAACAATGTAATTGTATTCCACATCACTATATTCTTCAATTTCCCATGAATAAACTTTCCAGCGAAACTGTACTTTGCCCTCATGTAAACTTTACTGTTGCCAAATCTCTATTTTTCAGTTCCCATGAATCAACTTCCCAGCAAAAGTGTACTTTGCCCTCATGCAATTTCACTGTTGCCAAATGTAACTTGGGTTTTGGAAGTGATAGTGTAAGGAAACTGACGTGAACAACTTTCTTGTCTTGAGAGCAAGAAAAGACAGTTTGGTAGATTGTAATTTCTTCTAAATTATTCATCCTTTCTCTGTTCTCATCAATTGAGTTGTATGATCTTTCGATCCTTGGAAGTTCCTCAAACATAGTATTTAAAGGAAAAGCTCCCTTTGTACAACTGGAACCACCATGGTTTGGCTTTAAATACCAGCATTCATATTGGTGGGGCTCTAGGATATGTACCGATGATGATAGTTATGGACATTATCATAAAGAAACATTTAAGCAGACATATGGGCTGAATTTGAAAGTTGTAGGTGCTAAATTAGGTTCATTCTATTAAAGAACTGGCACCGCCAAGCAAGTACTACTATCTAGGCTCAACATTAGATATTTAGTGTTTGAGATATAGGAACTGATAAATTTGTCTGTGTCATATTACTTTTAATGAAGAAAACAAGAGTTTACACTTTCAATTTCTCCATGTATGGCATAGAACTCAATCGATACTGGCTTGGTCTTGGATTGAATAAGTATATGAACGATCAACAGACATTTATACTAGATAACCAATCGCTAAAAAAGGCACCTAGGTCAAGGTTGGAAATATGGTTAAATTCTATAATCTTAATTTAGTGACTCATGGAAATAGGAAATTAGTTAATAACTGCTTTTACTCTTTAGTCTATGGGTCATTAAGGTGATGAAAATTGCTGCATGGAATTATTATCACCTTGGAGTGCATTTTTATTGTTAATTCCATTTTAAGGTTGCAAGTTCTTGAGAAGGAAATAACTCTTTGCTAATTTCTGTAGGCATATGCAGTTACAGCTATCATGAAAATATATGCATTTGAGACATCAACTGGAGAAAAGGTGGATATGCTTCCTGAGGTAAGTTTACAAAACCCTCTGACAAATCTCTTATCAGTGTCATTTTTTACTTGCAAAAAACCTATTGGAGCTTGACGCAGCTCATTGTATTATCATGTTCTAATTGTTCATATTCTAAAGTTGTTTGTAACAGTCAGGCATAGAATTCCGAAGGGACTTTACAAGATTTTTTTTAATAAGCAAATAAAGTTTATCGTAGAATCTCCAAGGAGGAGAAAACCTTACAATAGAGGGACACGAATCTGCCCAGAAACCAAAAAGATTAAACAACCAGCAACAAACTAACAACAAAAATGACCCAACTTGAACTGCAGCCTAGAACCCGAATAGATGAACAAAGAAGCCAAACCAAAAAACTGAAGAAGAGATTTGTGAACCTGATGTTAATTTGACTGGACTGAATGGACCTAAAAAAATTCAGAATCTTTCAAAAAAAATTCATATCCACAGTTTCCAACATTTTCAACAAACTAGAATCAATTTGAGACAAAACCCCACTAAACACATCAAAATTTGTTGCCAAAACTTCCTAGCAACTAGAAACAGACTCACACTAACACCATTTAACTAAGCTGCCTAAAATTCAAACCAACAAGAGAAAAGGCTGAAATTCCATCTACCAAACATTTAACTCAGCATTCAACTTGAGTTTATCTAAACGAAAACAAATCCACTCATACACGAGTTCATGAAATAAGCCTTTAACAAAAGACAACCTATACAAATTCCATTAGAAAGTTTAAGTGTTCGATCATTTAGTGTCCATTACTACTCTTTCGTCAATACTCAAAAGTTGCGCTGCCTTAATTTCTCCTCCATCTTTCTTATCATCAGCAGCCGACAAAATCAAGAATCAAATTATGAATAAATGAACCCTTACCTACCAAACCTTGCCATTTCCGCCAAAACAATCATCCCATCCATTAATTTGATCTGGCACAAATTGTTGGATCATCAGCCAATGATATATTCTCTAGAAACTCTATGAAATAGATTTAGAAATATTTTACGTAAACATCAACATTAGTAAAGCTAAAGCATTTAAAAATTGAAGACGAGTCAATATGTTTGAACCCTAAAGTTAGAAAGCAATAAAATTTTCAACCTTGTTTAGATCTTCTAAAACTTCTTGCACATTGACTTGTATATGGTTTTTGAATCCAATCTTGAGAATATGGCAAACCTTGCACCAACTTAAAACAAAAGATAAATATCTTGTTAGATTAATTATAAAATTATATGTACTACAAATAATTAATAATATTCACTCGATCGGTCTGTCATGTATGATGTATCCAATCGGACCGGTTGGCTCGACCTCTGCATGCTAAAATCTCTGCATCAGATCGATCAGTTGGTTGGTGTGACTTCCAACTGATCGATTGGCTCCTGTGGCTGCTCCTCAGCCTACAAGAGCTGGTAGTTGGCCTGATTTTCTTCCAATTCCGCTTTTAATAGCCTCTTTTGCTCCTAAGACTTGCAAACTAACAAAAAAAAGAAAAAAAACATTATATGTATGAGAGAAAACACTCAAATGGACAAGTAATTGTCCTAATGCGAGTCCCAAATGATGTCAAAATAACTTCATTCTGGGGGCAATACATTGTAGCACTGGAGGTTTGCAACAACTCAAATCTGGCTTCAGATTTGTTGATTCTACTAGGGCCTCTACTGTCTCACTATGTCCATGTTTTGACCGAGATTGAGGATCTAGGAGTCCTTTTCTAGCTCTTGCTTGATATTATGCTATGATAGAGCCGACTGATTTGATTGAGCTTCTAGAAAAAAAAATTTGAAACATTTTTTGCATCATCAGCCAGGTTTTATTTTGTATTGATGTATAATTAGTCTCTATATTATAAATATCTCCATATTTGGAGTACTTTCTCACTTCGAAAGTATGATCACCAATCAACTTTAGTGCATATTTGTTTTTTATTCTCATTACTAATCATTGAAGCAATTTATGAATCCAAAGTTTTGGTAGTCCTTTTTTGCGGAACTAGCATTTTCTAATATAAGTGCAATGTGTACTAAAAATCGCAAATTGCACTTGAGGTGCAAAGGTTCATCGGGCTTAAGCGCGAAGTGCAATGGGCTTTGAGGGCTTCATTGAAGTCAAGTGCACTAAAAAAGGCAAGAAATTTTTTAATAAACACATCAAAATATAAGATAATAGCAATGAAGAAATCTCATATCTTATCCAGTAATTAAGGCACAGCTAAGACGTAGAACATCACACCTTAAACCCATTCTATCATCAATAGTTTAATTCAAAATTAAAAGTTAAGAGCTTCAATTAATTGTCACAATCTTCTTCATTATCCAGAGAAACTATGATATCATCTAAATTGTAAGTATTATCTCCATCATCTGATGAACACTCTTCAATTCATTCCTCTTCATCGTCCTCACCTTGAAGTTGATGTCTTTATCTAGTGCGAATGGTTGAATTCACTCTAGAACTAGATCATGTGAGTGAAATCAGGGTTAGGCCTCCTAACCTTCCACTGGGATATCTTGGTTTTTCGATATCCTTGCAACATCACCATATGTGAGAGAATTCCATCTTCCCAATCAATCATTCATTGCTGTAATCCTTATTACGTAGTGAAATAGGATGAATTCTATCACGTAATGAATATCTCCTCTTCAAGGCTCGATTTACTTGATGTAAACCCAATTGTTTAAACAATTTGGATTGAGTTTATTCCTTTCTTAGAATGAAATTAAAAAGTTAAAGAACGTGTATAAGTAATTTCAATTATCAAATTTGAACAGTTACATTTACTTACAAGCTTGGAAACACTTCAATTTCTCTCACAAGTAGTTACACTACAAGCAAGACTCAAAATTTTAATGACAAACTTCTGCAAATGTGGAGTGCTTGATCTATATGATGACCACCATTCAGCTATAATTAAGTGTATGTCCATATTACATATTAGCAAATACTGTAGTTTTTTTTAAGAAAATAATTCTAATCATATATTATATGATCCTTATAGAATACTTACCAGGTGTTCTTTTGTTCCTTCGTCTAATTGCTATATTGTTTCCTAATAAACCTTCGACTCTCTTGTATACCTCTTTATAGCTATTTTATCTTGAACATCCTTGTATGAGATCAACCTTTGAATGCATTTAAATAACCCATCATTCACTTCTACATCTTGCTTGATACTTGGATTTGTGTAAAAAACTCTTGATTGAAATAGTGACAAGTTGCATGCAAGAGACGATGAAGTTGAATCTCCCATCTAGAGTCAATATTTTCAAATACTGCCTAGTACTTCTTTTTATTATCATCAAAATAACTTAAGCAATGGTTTCCTTACACCTATCCATAGCCTTGTAAATATATCTCATAACTATTTGGGTTTCATCATCAACCAATCAAAGCACACAAATAGTAGGTGAAGTACACTTGAGGATAAATGCAATACTATTCCAAAAATAAGACAATAAAACAGCTTTAATTGCTGTTTTACCAGCCATCTTCTTTGCCTATTGACTTTTTATATACTCTTGAGAAGTAAACATTTTTCTCAAGTTATCCTTGTTCTTGTGAACTCAAGATAAAGTGAGAAAAGAAGTGGCAAAACAAGTGAGTAATAGCATGTTTAACAAGATTTTTGTTTATTGGTAAACTTCCTTAACTTGCTCACCACCCTTGGCTAGCTGTAAATATACCTTGTCAATCTGATTGTTCTCCTGATTATCCCGTCGAGCCTTGGAAATTTTGAAATATCCTCTAGCATCAAGTCTATACAATGGGCATCACACATTGTCCAGTACAAATGTTTACTTTTAGCTTCTAAAAGTCTCCATGATAAAGGAGGTAGACTATATAATGCAAATTTAAACAATCAAGATGCACAAAACAGTAAACTTTAACCAAATGTACTGTATGCTGCCACCGAACTCTAGTAATGCATGTATGCCGCCACCAAACTTGATACATTATCTATAACTACTTGAACAACATTAGATTCTATCTAGCCATCAAACATTGTGTACATCCTGTCTCCAGTGTGTGCGTAAGAAGCATCAAATGAGTCAATAAATATTAAATTATTGATAATCAAAGTTATAATCTACTTGCCTAAGATATTTATATATGAGTATTCATTCTTGCAAAAAAAAAAACATCCCAACATTATAGGACATAGCTAGTCTCTTAGACATCAAAATAGGTTATCATAGAGATATAAAATTGTGTACACAATATATTCTATTTCTACAAAAAGGCCACTTGGGATGGCGAGGGTTTTGGCATGGACTTTATGAATATCAGAAAAAATAGTACAAAATTTAGGGGGACGTATGTGTCTTGCCTCATCATCATTATGCACCCCAAACAAGCATCTACATGCAATGCAACCAGTACATAAAAACTATAAAGGAGAAACAAAACTGTAACAAATGGATCCATCTCAGTTAGGACTATTCCTAACTAACAACAAAACCATATAAACAAGCAAATTTTATTAGAGGCATTATCTATTAGAAACAAATGGACGTAGTGGCTTTCAAGGCTCAATCACAAGCTCTACTTTTAGATTTTCTTACCATGGTAAAAGTAATGGTGACTAATGACCAATTTGGTTGATATTTGTAAAATCTCAAAATATATTGACTTGATTGTATTCTACGGACAAGAGAAGGACTTTTTTGTATAGGGAACTAATCTACACTATAATAGGAAATAGACTAAGAATAGGAAATCACTAATTAGGAAACCTAGACAATTAGGAAATTCTAAATAGCAAACCTCCTTATTCTCTAACAATATTAAAATAGTTAAGGGACAATTAACATATTTAAGGCATAGGGACTGATTCGGTCGTTTTCTAAAAGTTTAAGGACTAATTTAGTGGTTATTTCATTATTATACACAATTATGCTAGGTGATTATTTAATTATTATACACAATTATGCTACAACACTCTACACTAAAGATTGATATGCCATAACTTTCACCCTTAATCTTCTCTTCATGTTTGTAGACTATTTGATTGTATGTCTCCAATTTAACTCACCTATGAAGGGATATAATATAATTGGTAATCCATGGTCATTTTACTACCAAAATAGAATTGAGATAATTATTTTGGAACAACTATATTTAGAAATGAGACACCTATTTTTGAACAAAGGGAGTAATAAGGATTTTATAATTGATCCTTTTTTCTTATTTATTTTGAGAAGGAAAAAAAGTGGTTGCAATTTTCGACTGTTATGGATATATTGAAGATTTTATCCATAGAAAGAACCTTTTTCTTTCAAATCTTGTATTTCTATTTTTCTGCAAGTGTGGAGTTCTTATATTTTGGTGGCAAATGTAGGACTTAAAGGGGGTTTATAGGGTTTTATATTGTGATAGTGCTAGGAGTATAGTCTTCTGGGCCACTGTATCATTTTATTTGTATTAGCTTAAAAATTCTATCATGTCATATTTAAATTATACCAAAGGGTTCATTATTTCATGCACTTTTGCAATGTTAGTAATATGATGCTTGGGAAATCAAGGGTTTTAAATGCTTAAATGTGTTGTTTATGTAATTTTCAGGGTTAATTAATGGAGTATTTGTTTTATGTTTATTCTGTTAGCTATCTCTCTTGTTTTTGTTGCTGTGCATTTTCCTGTCCTTTTTTTTCTTGCTGTTGACTTGTGCTGTTTCATTCCAATGCCTCTGCTTGTATAATTATTTATGCCATGGAGCTTAGTGATCTCCTAGTGTAATTTTCATGTCAACAGTTATTTCATGGAATCATCTGTCAAGTGTGTTTCTTCTAAACAAACGCCGTGCCATAATTTCTTCTGTGTTGCAGTGTCAAGCTTTAATCGAAGAATTGTCCGCTTCTCATTCAACGGATTTGCAACAACGTGCTTATGAATTGCAAGCGGTCATCAGCTTAGATGCTCATGCTGTTGAGAACATCATGCCAGCTGATGCAAGTTGTGAAGACATTGAGGTGAGAATCATTTATGCATTGGGTGTTTAAAGTTATCTCATACGCATCTTATGATTTGATATTCATGATTTCAAGGTAAATCTGTTTTTATTTTTTTATTACTGTATTTGCTATTGTGTTTGTTATGTTTGTGTACTCTTTCACAATTAGTTTGACCTTTGTGCTCTTCTGGAAATGAGTCGTTCTTTACTATTCACCCTTTCACTTGATTTGGTTGATTTTGTAAAAGTTTAGGGACCAAATCAGCATATAGAAAGTTTAGGGAATGATTTGGTCGTTGTTTCAAAAGTTAGAGGACTAGTTTGATAATTATTCCTAAATAATGGGATCCAGTAATGTAGGACCAAAATGAGGTGGCTAGTTCTTTCTCTTGGCAATAATGCTCTCGCCTGTCATTTCTGCACTTGCTGTCTTAACCTTGTTGTAATAGATTAAGCTGTAGCTTATTGTCATATTGTTACCCTTTCATTATCGTTGATTTTGTTTTCATACCAGAACACTGATGTGACTTTTATCAATGATCCTGCAGGTTGATAAAGGCCTTTCATTCCTCAACAGTTTTGTCCAAAAGTCCCTTGAAAAAGGCACTCAACCCTATATTCCTGAACATAAGCGGTATGGAATGTTAAATGCCAACAACTTCAGAAATCAAGATCAACACGAAGTTTCCTCGCACGGTCTTAGGTTTGAAGCGTATGAGGTGCCAAAATCTACTGCATCATCAAGAATATCTTCAATTTCACAAGTATCCTCCAGTGAGCTTGTTCCTGTGCCAGAGGCATCTTATCCCAAGGAGGTCCACCGGACTGCATCACTATCATCTATGCAGGATGCGGAGCAATCAGAACTGAGGCTAAGGCTTGATGGGGTTCAGAGGAAGTGGGGCTTGTCATCTTACTCTCCTGCAACATCTGCCTCAAATTCTAGTTCCCAGAAGGCGGTGAATGGAGGGGCGATGCAAGTAGACTGGACAAGCAACGTAAGCTCAAAAGCACGTGGAGAGGCTTTTTATGATACAAAGAGGCAACAAGTTGAGATTCCCCCAGAAAAACAGAAGCTTGCTGCTTCGCTGTTTGGGGGTTCATCAAAATCTGAGAAAAGGCCATCTCCTACCACTGCCAAAGCTGGTGTGTATCATGCAGAGAAGTCACAAGTGGGAAAAGCAGTAATATCCACGGAAATTAATGCAGCAAAACCAGCAGTTGAACCACCTCCAGACTTGCTTGACTTGGATGGACCATCTGTTGCTGATACTGCTCCGTCAGTGGATCCATTTAAACAGTTGGAAGGGCTTATTGACGACTCCTCTGAACTTAATTCAAATGCAAATCATGATGGTGTTAATGCTCCGAAGGTGGGGCAGAGCAATAGTTTTGCAAATCCTTCGCCAACTACTGAAGATGACTCAAGTCTCATATCTGGGCTGTCGAATACAAATGTGCAAACAGCACGTGGAGGAGGTAGTTTGATGCAGCAGACAGGGCTGAGTAAAGGACCAAGCCCCAAAGATGCCTTGGAAAAGGATTCACTTGTAAGGCAGATGGGTGTGAATCCAGCAAGTCAGAATCCAAACTTGTTCAGAGATCTGCTTGGTTGAAGTTGGGACGTAGTTGAAGATAGTCAAGTGGATATGAACAGCTGGCAGAGGCGCAGGCGGTGGTTTGTTTGGAAGTTATTCAGTGGGAACCTGCAATTGTACAGACGACACCCAAAAGGAGTGGCAGGTTGGTGTTTGTAGAAAGAAATAGAACCAAAGTTGGTGTATATCGATTGGGGGTGTTCAAACATACATATGTTCCTTTATTCCCTTTGGATTTTGGAGCATTCCTGGGCTGGGAACACACACTGACACTGTGTGTTGCTCTAATTACTCTGCCAACTTGTATGGGCATGAAAAGGCCTCAAAATTTGTCTTTATCAAATCTTGGTTAGCAAATAAATCTCTGTATGGAATGGAAGTCATGCTTTTTGCAGAATATGACATTTCAAATGAGAATTTAGTAACATCTCACTCATGTTTTGACTCGAACCAAATCCAAATTCTTTGACTCAACTTGGGTTCCTAGTGTAGTGTGCATTTAGTGTTTTCCAACCACCAATTCTCTACCACTCAATCAATACTTGTCATCTGTACATCCTCTAGGCTAGATTGCATTCTTGGATCAGTCAAGTTTGGATATAGATGACTCCCATCTGTACATCCTGCTTGCTCTCTACTTTTTGGGTGAGGGCTTTATTACGTAAATATTGTCTTGTCATGTTGAGAGGAATAATACCTGGCTTTATTATGTAAATATTGTCTTGTCATGTTAAGAGGAATAATACCTACACGTAAGTAAAAAGTTTTCATATGGTTACTTTTAAAAAAAAAATGAGATAGTAGAAGAGCAATGAGATTTCAAGCTTGTTATGTGATTTCGTCTTATCTGCTTTACCATATGCTAAAGAATAATGTACAAAATACTCCCTAAGTATGATTGTTGGTCCAATTTAGTGTCTGAAATTTATTTTGTGCCAATTTAATTCTAACATTGTGTCAAATTGATTAATTTAGTCCCTAAAATGTATTTTTTGCCAATTTAGTCATCGAACTATGCCAAATTGATCAATTTAGTCTCTCACGTTGAATCCATCATATTTTCCACTAACCACTTTCGTTGATAATTATTTTGCAGGATAGCATCTCGTCAACATTTTATTTTATTTTCTTGGAAAATTATCCACGTTAGTGAGCTAACAGAAAATATAATGAATTTAACGTCAATGACTAAATTGGCATACGTTTTAGTGATTAAATTGATTTATTTGGCGCAGTGTGAAGACTGAATTGACACAAAATAAAATAAATTTGATAGACTAAATTGGACCAAAATACACCTTGAAAGAATATTTTGAACCTTATAGCTTAGCTGAATACATGCATCTGTCAAATTTTACTATCTATACTCATGACTGTATGATTATCTACACTAACAACTGCATTCTCCTGGAGCAGTGAAACCATGCATGCGAGCTGGGTTGAGAGATGTTCTTAGGATCAACAACATGTTTCAGCCTCACTCAGATAGATAGGTAGTTTCCAACAAACTTTGGAACACTCTCCCCAGGGTATGCCATGAGTATGATGCATTTAAATGGTTTTTCATAAACAAGCACTTATAATCTTTGCAACAAAAAAAAAGAATACATGTAGCTTACAAAGGCACCATCTCTGAATCGCTAGTGAGGGAACAATCTGAACCAAAATCACCATTCTTTTTTTATAAGCACCAAAAACAAGATCTACTTCAAGTTATATATTCTATATTAGAGCCTTCGTGCCTCAGTAGAATAATTTCTGTTCCAAATTATCCAACATAGCATTCTAAGCTGATTCAACGACTGAATCATCCTCTAGTCCTGAATAAAGTTCAAACTCCTCAGGGCTCCATCTGCAGACCAAATTAAGTCGGAAGGTAGCCATTTTCATTCCCAACAATCGCTACAATTAAGTAAATTTGCAGTCAGCTACATATTTTATCTTTCTAAGACACGAAGCATTATATATAGACACACAATTTCAGAGGCAACCAGTCATACCAGTATGCGAGATGATTCAGGTGACAAAGGCTCTCCCTCTTCACAAACAATGAAGTCCGAAACAAGTTCCACCACACCTGCATGTATCACAAACAAAATTAAAGATTTACATTTAATAATTCCTTATATTCAGGAGAACCAAAGAAAAGACAGAAATGACGCATCACCTTTATTCAGCCTAACTGGCATCCCTTGCTTACGTAGAAACGGCTCCATCTCATGTGTAAACTGCTCCAGAGGGCCTTCGTTAAGCCGAACCTGGAATGTCAACAAATACATGTAACCAATAACGCATATACATACTGCAGAAGCTGTGTAAAATGCAAACCAAATTGTTTCTGTCCACTTAATATAATAATCTATTAATTTCCATAGGAGGATTGACAGTTTCTTCATGCTGATTAACAGAGATAGGAGACGCTCATTCTAATTAGAGCAAACAAGCCACCAATGCAAGACAACTATAAGTATTGCAGCTGAAATATAAGCATGTAAGAGTATTAGGCATGGAAATCCCCCAAACCTTCTCTGTTGCAAGGCTTCCTGTCCTTGCAAAGTCATACTCCTCATATTCATTAAATAACCTGTAGAATATGAACAAGAATGAATTCATTGCACAGGGATAAAGGTGCTATTAAGGTACTCAAGTAAAAGCATTAGCAAAATATTATCCAGCACTTTACAAGCACCAAACACAAATTCTGATACACACTTGCTGGCATCTTAGAAACCAAAAGCACATAGTACATGAATACTGGCTTTGGCTTGTTTACCTAAGGACCTCCTCTTTTGGCAAATTGGTAAAACACAGGCCAGCATCA